>CAUYRH010012855.1:0-52588 GCA_963574655.1 Perodicticus potto | reverse complement strand
GAACGAAAGAAAGAAAGAAAGAAAGAAAGAAAGAAAGAAAGAAAGAAAGAAAGAAAGAAGGGAGGGAGGGAGGGAGGGAGGGAGGGAGGGAGGGAGGGAGGGAGGGAGGGGAGGGAGGGACAGAAAGGGAGGGAGGGAGGGAGGAAGGGAAGGAGGGAAAGAAAGAAAGAAAGAAGGAAGGAAGGAAGGAAGGAAGGAAGGAAGGAAGGAAGGAAGGAAGGAAGGAAGGAAGGAAGGAAAGAAGGAAGGAAACAAATCAGTGCTGATGGTCACAGAAACAATAAAGGTACAACAGCCTCAGTGCCTGACATGGCACAACACCACACTAGCCTTGCCTTATTACCAATCACTGTCTTTTAGAACAGAGAAATAATATCTGTCCTACTTGAGCCAGTGTGGTGCACATGGTGCGTAAGCACATGTATGTGTTGTGAGTACATTTCCATGTTTGGTGGGCCTGGGAGGAGAATCTTCCACTTTAAGCAGATGAACTAAGTTCTATCTATATGGAACTCATCTAACATTCGTAAATTGAATTCTCTTCCTATTTTCTCCGGGCATGTCACCTTCGCATGATGTGTTCCATATAAGGCAAGGGCACAGACCTGAAGCCCCCGTACACAATCATAATTCCCAGGAGAGAAAACAAGGAGGGACGGCTGAGAAATTACAGTACAAGCTAATCACACATTCTCAAAATAGAACTGCAGACAAGCATATTCTTTCCGTAATGTTATTTTCTGGTGCCATTTGATGAACATCATTAGTTTTTTCTCAGCACCTCGATATTTCTTAATGTTGAAATCACAGCTCCTCCTAAGCAAGGCTCTTTTTCTTTTCAAAAGATCTGTCTGCTTATTCCACCCCACCTTACCTAAAATGAAATCAATATAAATCAAAATGTGAAACTCCATCAGGGTGGCTATCCATCTCTGCGACAACAAATGGGGTCTTTCTCTCTTTAACCACAGAAAGCGCAATGCTATTACTCGCTTTGTTGCTGTTTAGCTGGAACGCTTTGCTTGTGTTCTCGGGTAATTTCCCTGAGAATCTATGTGAGCAACTTGAAACGTAAATATATTTGTGATGAGAGAGCTGATGTATATGTAACGCTTCTTGTTAGTTCCTCTGTGAGAATGAAAAATCTATTTGAATAAACGTATCAATGCATTATGTTGCTGTGCCTCACAGTAAACACTCCTAACTCCACCTGACAGAATTCTACTATTAATTCCAAAGTATTTCTCCATGAAGCCTCCCATGATGTGACTGATGTTAAAAATTCTTTCTGGCCTTTATGGTGGAAGACTGAGCAGCCACAGGGTAGAGGATGATGGTGCGTAGAGAGGTTCTGTCTGGAATGTTCTTCCCTCCCAGATCTATGTTCCAATGTTCACCTTCCCTATGTGGTCTCTCCTGACTATTGTATATAAAATGGCAGCTTCTCATCTTCCACCCAGAACTCCTAATTCTCATCAATCTGTTCTTTATTATTTTCATCACACATATCACTTTCTAATAGAACACATTCATTTATTTACACATTTTCACTGCCCATCTTCCTTTTGCTTCACTGAAATGTATATCCATGAGAGTAGGTTTTCTTTCTTTTTTTTTTTAAATATACTCCCTAGACCAGAATCTCATATATGGTAGGGACTTAATATATTATATTTTCTGAATGAAGAAAATGCAAATGCATTTCGTAATCCTGTTTCTCTAGGACCAATTGCAGAAAAATATTTGTAAGAGCCATAGTATACAATTTAAACTCATTTTATTAGATCCAGACATGACTATTTTTTGTTGTAAAATCGCAAACTTTAAAAGAGTATCCTTGTTCATTTAGACTTGGACCCTTTGGAAGATACTAGGTATTGCTCTGAATAGAGTCTGCAGATGAAATTAAGGTTGCTACTCATGAAATTGGATAGAGAGATCGTCCCAGATTAGTCAAGTGGGTCCAATGCCATCAAGGGAGTCTTAGAAAACAGACAGGGAAGGGAGACAGGCAAGGTTGAAGAATAGAGAAGAAAACAGACGAGAGGTCAGAAAGATTGAAACCATGAGAAAGGATCTACCTGTCCATCCTGGCTTTGAAGATAAGACAAATGAGGGTTGATCCAAGTAATGAAGGTAGCCTCTAGAAGCGGAGAGCAGCTGGTGGCTGACAGCCAGCAAGGAAACGGGGACCTCAATCCTACAAAGAGTCAGAACTGAATTCTGCCAACAACATAAACGAGATTCAAATTAGTTAGATCCACTCCCAGAGCCTACAGACAAGATCACTACCCTGCCAAGCCAACGCCTTGATTTTGGCCTTTTGAGATTGTGTGATTGAATCTGCTGAGCCAAATACCTCATATCTTACCTGCGGAACTTGGGAAAACAGTTGTTTTGAGACCCCAAATCCCTAGTCATCGTTCTGGTGGTGATAGCGTATGTGCATATAAACAAAGCTAACGTAGTCAATAATTAAAGAATGAGTAGTTTTCCCTTAAGATCACAACCAAAGCCAATTTCACCACTTCTCCCCAGTATAGCTCTGGAAGTACCAGTGAGAAAAAAAATAAAAGCCATGAAGGTTATGTCGAACGGTTGGATAAAAATATTTCAGATTGTATATGAAGCCCGCACCCTGTACCCCATGACTGCGCTAATGTACGCAGCTATGATTTCATAAAAAATAAAAATTAATTTAAAAAAAAGAAAAGAAAGGAAAGGTATCCAAGTTACAAAGAATTAAAATTATTTCTGTTCTCAGATGATGTGACCCTACATGTAGCAAACTCTGAAGATCACACATGAACGCTGTTAGAACTAATGAATTCAGCAACATTGCAGGATATAAAGTCAGTGCATAAAAATCACTTGCATTTCTATCCATTAACAAGCAAGCAATATGGAAAGAAAATTAAGAAAAATAATTTGATTACAATAGTGTCAAAAAAGATAAAATATTTAGGAATTTTTAAATGAAGAGGTGGAAGACTTTTACAGTGAAAACCACAAAACACTGTGAAAGACAGTAAAAAAATATATAAACAAATGGAAAGATATCATAGACCCCAGACTGGAAGATTTAATATTATTAAAATGTCAATACTACCCAAAGCAATCTGTAGATCCAACACAATTTTTATTAATATACTATTATTTTTTTTTGCAGAAATACAAGTACATATCCTAAAATTCTTACTGAATCTCAAGGGATGCTGAATAGTAGCAACAATCCTGGAAAAGAACAAATTTCTTAGAGGTGAGATGAGAAAAATGACCTTGATGTAGACATACTCAAGTTCTATTTCAGAATAATTAATATGATAAATTTTACATCATTAATTCAAAAGATACATGCACTCAATTTCCAGAAGGTATTATAAGTAACTTAACTATGAATGTATATGTTGTTAATATACAGGCACTAACAGCATCAGTTAAATTTCTATTTTGGCCAAACATGTATATAATCAGGTGCATATCAGAAGGAAAGCTAATAAAAGCATGATAAAGCCTAAAATATTTTCAATGACTGAGATATTCCCGAAAACTGATGGGAGTAACAAGTAACTTAAGAACTAGTCAAATTTGTTTTCCTAACTTACCAGTTACCTAATAGCTTTCTCCCCAGATAAAACTTTTGAGTATAGTAGGACCTTAGTAAGTTGACTACTTACAGGACTCCGTAAGGAACTAGGCCTTCTGTACTGATACGTACCTGTGGTACCTGTCCAGTCAATGAAAATTAGGTCAACTTAAGGAGGTGGTCAATCCAGGGAGGTCATCAACAATGGAGGTTCTATTATACTTTTAAGCAGATAAGTTTTGTTCTTTGAGAGTTACCATTACCTTTATCACAATAAATAGAGTTTATCCTATGCCTAGCCAACTCTAAACAGTCATTTTCAGAAGCCAAATGGAAATGAAACTATAAACTATGGAAAATTTGGATAATACTACGGTACTTTTCTATGCTCCCTGAGCAACTGAACTAGCTAGTTAAGGGGAGGGGACAGAATTTTTTTTTTTTTTTTGAAACAAAGGCTCACTAAGTCACCCTCAGTTGACTGCCGTGGCATCACAGCTCATAGCAACCTCAAACTCTTGGGCTTAAGTGATTCTCTTGCCTCAGCCTCCCAAGTAGCTGGGACTACAGGCACCCACCACAATGCCCCGCTATTTTTTGTTGCAGTTGTCATTGTGGTTTAGCTGGCCCAGGCCTGGTTTGAACCTGCCACCCTCAGTGTATGTAGCTGGTACTGTAACCACTGTGCTACAGGCACTGAGCCCAGAATTGTTATTTTTAATTGTTATTTTAATTTTTAATTGTTATTTTCCTAGGTGGTCAAACAAAATAGGTGGCATCACATACTATTGCAAGATGGGATCATCTCTCTATATTCCTATTCCCCAATAAGTATTAGTAGGTAATTTACATGTATCCTTTTTTCCAGCTATAGTAGAACCTCTGTAAGTTGACCACCCAATGAATGGTAACAAACTGGTCAACACACTGAGGTGGTCAATGTAAGGAACTAGGCCTACTGAATGGATGCATACATGAGGTGCCTGCCCAGTCCATGAGAATTTGGTCAACTTATGGAGGTAGTCAATGTGAGAGGCTCTGCTGTAACTCTCTTTCAGGAATTCTTTTCTAAGGACGTAAGATGGGTAGGCACAAAGATGCACATATGAGGAAATTTTCTTTGTGCTATTGTTTACAAGAGAAAAAAATCTATCAACATATCATTCATTGAAATAATTATGTAAATAAACGTAATCACTGAGATGTAGTCATTAATATGGGTCTATATCCACGGACATAGAGATATAAATTAATGTAATATGCATATAGAGCATCCATCTCTTTTGAGTTAAATCCTACATATGTATATAATTTGCTCACATCACAAAAGCAATAAAGCTTTTCATTTTAATGGATAAAGTACCATGGACCAGAACAAAGTGGGGAGTTATGAAAAGATAATGCAGTCTGATAATATCTGTCAATTCACGTCAAAAAATTTAGAGATTTCTTTTTTAACCAAAAAATGATGTTTACTTAATAAGCACCTTCCAGGTTGCATGTGTTGGGCACGGAGACCTAGGTAAGCAGCAATCATGCCGTCACAATATGACATCCCTCAGACTCATTATCTCTGTGCCCTTTGAACTCAGTATTCTTAGTGGATTTTTTTTTTTTTTTTGCAATATTATAAGTGTACGGGTCTTTATTATTATTTTTTAATTTCAGATTAATGTGAGGGCATAAACAACCAGGTAACAATATTTTAGGTAACAATATAAACTTGTTAGGTAAAGTCCCTCTAGTAGTTGCGTACCACACCCAAAAGTTGTGCCATATACCCCTACATTGTGCCCACTGAATGGGAGGTCACCAATACCCTTTCGCCCCTCCATCATACTCCCTCCTCCAATTTGATTTGAATTGAATTTTACTCTTATGTGGGTGTGTATTAGATCATCTGCTGGCTTCATATAAGTATTGAGTACATTGGACATTTGCTTTTCCATTCTTTTTTTTTTTTTTTTAGAGACAGAGTCTCACTTTATCACCCTCAGTGGAGTGCCATGGCGTCACAGCTCACAGCAATCTCCAACTCCTGGGCTTAGGCGATTCTCTTGCCTCAGCCTCCCAAGTAGCTAGGACTGACTACAGGTGCCCGCCACAGCGCCCAGCCATTTTATGTTGCAGTTTGGCCAGGGCCGGGTTTGAACCCACCACCTTCGGTATATGGGGCCGGCGCCCTACCTACTGAACCACAAGCACCACCCCACACTTTTCCATTCTTATGATATTTACTAAGAAGAATGTGTTCCAACTCTATCTAGGTTAATATAAAAGATACATGGTCACCGTAATTTTTATGGATGAATAGTATTCCATGGTATACATATGCCACAGTTTGTTAATCTATTTCTGTGTTGATGGCCATTAGGTTGTTTCCACATCCTAACAATTGTAAATTGAGCTGTGATAAACAATTTGGTGAAAATGTCTTTAAGATAATTTTTTTTTCTTCTGGGTAGATGCCTAGTAATGGGATTTCAGGGTCAAATGGGAAGTTTAATTTGAGTTCTTTGAGGATTCTCTATACTTCCTTCCAAGGAAACTATTAATTTGCAATCCCACCAACAGTGTAAACGTGTTCCACCTCTCTACATCACGCCAACATCTACAACTTTGGGACTTTGTGATGTGGACTAATATTATAGGGGTAAGAACACAATTAAAACATATAGACAACCCTCTGAATGGGAAAAGATATTTGCATGTTATGAATCTGACAAAGGCTAGATAACTGGATCTATAGAGAACTCAAATTAACCAACAACAACAACAAAAAAAGATCAAACAATCTCCATCCCATTTATCCCTGGCCAAGAGACATGAACAAAACCTTCTCTGAGGAAAACAGAGGAATGGCTAAGAAACATGAAAAATCATCCCTAATCATGAGAGAAATGCAAATCAAAACCACCCTGCAATTTCACTTAGTGGATATTTCCATGAGCTGGTTTTAAAGAGTAAATTGGCAAAGGTGAACTTAAGTATAACAGTGACAAGTAAAACCTTAATCTTAAATATCACCACAGCAGAGAGCCTCTAACTTTCTCAGAGTTAAGCCAGTGTTTTAAGAAACAAAGGTGAAATTCCTGTTTGGAAACATGGCATGGTGTCAAGTGTAAATCTGTCATAGTGAACAGGAGTGAGGGATGTCCTGTAAGAGGCGACGCGTCTGAAATCTGTAGACGTGTCTTTAGAAGCCACGTGAAGTTCATTTAATTTTCATCAGATATTCTCTAGCTCCTTCTTCCTTTCCTATCCCATGTTTCCACGTCTTCTCTGCCTTAGTCCTTCCTCCCTCTTTACCGAATCTGGGGAGTATCTGTATCCGAAACATTGATGTGAGAAGGAAATTTCTTCCAGCTGTCATGTACCAAAGACAGGTTGGCAGTTGCTATAAGATCAACAGATGAATTTTCCACGTAGCTGAGATGAATTTCTTCTGTAATGTGCCTGGCTGGGAACCCAGAGAAACTGACAGTGCTCAGACGGGCCTCTCTTCTGCAGAAACTCTTCCAATACGCTTTGATTTAATGCCAGCCTCCGTATGTATATTGCATCCCAGGTGTGTATTCCTTAGGTCTAATACCTTCCGCACTGAGCTGTGGATGACATTTCCTGTGACACAGTGTGACAGGGCCTCACTGCTACACATATCTATGCATCGCTCCTGGGGGCCCCTGGAAAACTCGGGGAAGCTGGTGTCAATCACAGGCCTCCTTTTCTGCATCTCCAACTTCCTTTGCTCCTTTATTACCATTAAGACTGAGCATTTAACAATGTCCCACTACCAGTCTGCCTCTGCTTTAATACGGAAATGGCTTGCATACCTAGTGGGATGACTAATGCTGTCAAGCCAATATAGTGCTAACTGTGTACTAAGGGAATCAGTCTGTTTCTTAACCACTAACTCATAACTAGCAGGGTTGTCAATTGCTACAAATCAGCATTACAAGGGTAATGCTCACTCCTTGGTGATCATTACCTGGTTCTCCTAATCCCAACTCTTCCTCTCTTCTACTCCATTCTAGGAGGGTGTAATAGAATTGTAAGATGCTTCCTGAAACTCTTTACATGAAGTCAAGAAAGTTAGTTTCAGGTTTAAATTATTTTAAAATAGAAGTGGAGGTTGACAAAGAACACATCTTGGTCAATACCTCTAGGTAAAAAACCAAGACTGATACCCTCTTATTTCTGACTGTCCTGTCCCTGAGCCAGGCAGTGTGACAGACAGTTGTAGATAAATTGGATGCTCTTCTGACACTTCCACCTAGGGTGCTGAGTGGATGGGGCCTCACCTGCCCGTATTTCCTTGGGCCTTACCTTTTCCATACATGCCAGTCTAGGTTTCAACTGCCAGAGACTGCCTATCTTCACTTAAGAACTTTGGCAGCCAGAGACCACTTGGCGTTGCCAGATAAATGCAGGATACCTAGTTAAATTTGAATTATAGATAATAAGCAATGTGTGAGTATGCCTCAAATATTGTTATAGGCCATACCCATAACAACAAAAAATGGTTATTAGTCTGAAATGCAAACTTAATTGGGCATCCTGTATTATTAATATTTAAATCTGGCAGCTATATCCACTCCGCCATTATCTGGCATGTCTGTCATGGTACCCAGAGATGCTAGGTCATTCTCACTCCTTGGAAGAAACCCTCTACTAACAGTGGAAGAAGTTGTTATGCAAATACCACAGCTATCTTACCCCTAGAGTGGGACAACTTAGAAGCACATGCTTTCTACCAGCTCCCAGACTTCCCCAGCTGCCTCTATTAGCTGCCTTCCCTTTCCTATCTTCCCCTCTTCCGCTTGCCTATCAGTGTTTCTGGGGAATCGCCTCCTCCTAAGTCACCATGTCACCACGCCATGCATTTTTAAGGGGACTTCTCTGACCCTATTTCAATCATATGATGCTGGAACAGTCCCTATCTACTAGTCTGGAAGTCACAGTGCTCACTTCTCCAGCCATGAGAGGGGCTCAGGTTCAGCCAACTGTAGTAGCCCATCCCCCACTGTACTACTCTGAGATGATGTTAACTAGTATAACCCCATTCATAGAAAATAAAAACATTGTCTACAGGAGATAAAAAGTTCTTTAATGTCACAAGACTGGCAAGTAGCAAAACAGGAACTCAAGTTTAGGTAACTTTCAATGCCTGTGCTTGTGCAATGCTGCTTTCTTAAGATCAAGAACTGTGCCATACCTAATGTCACCCAGTGCCTTCATGTAGCAGGCTCTCAGTAATCTGGGTTGCTGGGACATAATTAATGTGAACACAGGAAAAACAGATTCCAGTAAGAAGCATTACAGGATTGGATTCCCAGGACTAAAAGAGAGTTCTCATTCAAATTTACTAACTCATAATTAGTAGGCATATTTGGCATCTAAAAGTGTTTACTATAACAGCTCTTATTAGCACTGGCATTGCTAAACCAAATATGCCTTATTATTCCAAGTTAATAAAGCGTGCCTACGTAAACACGCACACATCCACAATTCCTGGAAGTGGGGATGAGAAAAATGACCTCAATGTAGACATACACTCATAAGTGCTATTTCTTCTGAAACCATAGCTGACATTGCTCTCCTTTGGGAATCAGTCCAAGGAGACAAATCCAATTAGTAAAATTCCTTAGTTCCATTAGCAAAACTTTTTCTTTAATTGATTCAAGTCATCTTTGGATATTGGTGTTCTTTCATCTCTATCTCAAGCTTATCACTCATCCCTAATCTCTACATCTGTATGGAAACCTGTGTTTAAATACCAGGCCAATGGTCCTCTACAGGGCGATTCCAGCCCAAAAGGAACTTCTGTCAATGTCTGGAGACATGTTGAGGTTGTCATCTCGTGGGGATGACGTGTGCTACTGGCACCTAGTGGACAGGGCTGCTGCTCCCAGTTACAACACAGCTCCGCACAACAAAAAAATTCTAACCCCAAATCTTGGTAGTTCCAAAGGTCAGGCACCCTACACTAGGTTACACCCTACACCTTCTCATCACATGTGCCTCAGCAACTCCTCACATCTGTTAAACTCTGGAACTCAGTTCATATTTCCACACCTTAGGGGATGCCTCCCTGACTTCTGAGCCAGAAATCTAGACCATTAGTTCCTCCTTATCTCTCTGTGTTTATCCCGGTAAGGACACATTATTTAGTATTGGATGGTGATGCAGGGTATATACGGACATAATGCAGCTTAGGCTAAGGTGTTCCTCAGCGCCTACTGGACAAAGTCCATGTTCCTCAGACCCCAATGACAGCTTGGTGGTTTAAATGGAATGCTTAGCACCCAGGCAACTCAGAGCTAATAGTCTTGAGAACCTGTCTGACCAAAGTCCAGGCTTCTCCATGCCCTCCTAGCACTGCAAACAGTGTCCACAATTCAGGGGATAAGGAAGGAGTAGTTAGCAACTAAAGATTACTGTCAACTGATCCATGCCAAGGTATAGATGGGAATCAATGGAATGAGTTAAGAATGTTAAAAATTATACCCTTTTCTTTGTTTAAATTTAGAATAATATGGTGTAATTGTAACCCGCACAACTTTTCCCCTGCTTTCCCCCTTTCTATTTTCCTGCTAATGATTATTTTAGGTGACCACTGTGTTTAGTTCCCCTATTTCTATTATCAGCTTTTCAGCACATTTTATGGTTTTGCTGAATAAAAGGACCTTTGGGAAATGTTCTGAGGGCCACACTCGCCAGCTGCTCCTTGTGCTAGTAACAGAGCGTGCCTCTCCAGGGCCTCATTAGTTATTCCACCAAGATAATCAAGTCTGAGTTTGCTCTTGCACTGTCACCCTCAGGGGCTTACCATTGTGGGGTCCCCCCAGCCACCACAAGTGGTACCCACCACAGGGCTTCAACCCACAACCCTAGATTAAGAGTCTCATGCTCTACCAATGGAACTATACCCCCTTGCTCGTGTTAACAGCTGTACTAAGCCTTCCCAACTGCCACAGTGATGTCCTTCTACAGCAAAATATATTCTTTAATCATTGATTTTTTCTCTCATTTTTTCACTTAACAAATATTTACTGAGCTTCTCCCTGAAGGAATCTTTAGTAAACTACCTCGTGTTTGTGCCACTGAACACATGAGTAAATAAAAAAAAAATAAGTAAATGATCATCCAGGAAACAGTTATCTAAAATGCATACTAGTGGTTTGGCAGGGGGAACAATCCTTGAGTCAATTGGAGAGGGAAGGTCTCCATGAGGAACAAGAAGTGGCCATTTGCCTGGCAATAGGAGGGGAAGAGCCAAGTGATTCGTTCAGACTCAAGGAGCTCCATGGGCAACATCTGACAACTGGACTTCACTCTGTTTCCACCTTTTGCTACACTTTGGGACTCAGTCTTCACAGTGTAGACTGCATATGACAATGTGGACCTTATAGGGTGTCAGGGGATCAGATAAGATAATTAAAAGTCTTAACAAAAGTCTCTGCCACATAGTAACTTCTCTCTAAGTGGCAGTGATAATTATTATTTGTGAGAAATGAGGGGAAAGAGGTAACTACACATATTATGGGGTAAAAATAAATTACATCTTCCTCTAATGCAGTGGTTCTCAACCTGCAGGTCGCGACCCACATGAACTGTATTAAAGGGTTGCGGCATTAGGAAGGTTGAGAACCACTGCATGGGATTTCAAGGTGTATGCAGATGCATGGATCATTTATTCATTTACTACTTTCAAGACTGTACTAATTCTCCCTAATTAAACTGTGCAGCCCACGGGAGTGAGCCCAGATATCTATAGTTAATTACTATTCCCAGCCATTGGCCCAGTATCTGTCACATAATAGATTCTCTATAATAGATAACTATTTGATGCATGAATAAATATATGTGTATGAGTAAGAGGACCAGGGGGGAGAGTTTTCCTGACCAGTCATTATCATGTAAACCAGAGAAAATGTAGAGATAGAGCTGTAATCTCCCAGGAAGCCCTAAAAATAGGCTTATTATTTAGTCAACTGTTATAACCTCATTCTGAATATATTGTAACTTTAGAAATTATATATATTTTCTATGTTTTAATAAAATCATTTTTTATTAAATATATAGTTAATATACTTTAGAAATACACATTGAGGAGGGAAGAACAGAAGTAATTATTTACATAAATTTCTAAAATAAAATACTGGCCAGAGTGTCACACCTGTAACTTTAAGTACTCTCATGCTTCTTCAAGTTATCAGAAAAGTGAAAAAATAAATCACTCTTAAAAAGTCATTAGACTTTACCTCTTTCATGTTTACATGGATGGAGCTGGAACATATTCTTCTTAGCAAAGTATCTCAAGAATGGAAGAAAAAGTATCCAATGTACTCAGCCCTACTATGAAGCTAATTTATAGCTTTCATATGAAGGCTATAGCCCAACATTAGCACAAGAATATGGAGAAAGGGTTGAGGTTGGGGTGGAGGGAGGGTAATTGGTAGGGCCACACCTACAGTGCATCTTAGAAGGGTACAGGCGAAACTTCCTAAATGCAGAATACAAATGTCTTCATACAATAATGAAGAAAATGCCATGAAGGCTATGATAAACAGTTTGATGAAAATATTTCAGATTGTATATGAAACCAGTACGTCGTACCCCTTGATTGCACTAATGTACACATCTATGATTTAATAAAAAATAATAATAATAATAATAAAAAGAAAGCTGGCTACCTTACAGCAGTTACTGGCCCTCCTGGCTGTGTCTTAGGTGAGCACTACACACAAGTAACCAGTTGGTGATGAGTATCTGCACTGTTTTTTCTCCTGTAACATCCAGAACCAGCATAAACATTGCCAGGGAGTAATATTTCAGGTGTCTCAGAGCAACCATTCTTAACCTCTAAGAGGAAGAATCACCAAGAGATTTATTAAAATTCAGAACCTAGAGGTTCTGATTCTGTGTGCACAAGCACGCACGTGTGTGTGTGTGTGTGTGTGTGTGTGAGAGAGAGAGAGAGAGAGAGAGAGAGAGAGAGAGAGAAAGTGACAGAGAGATTGCCTGTGTATTTTTTGGGGTAAGGGAGCGTGTTGTCATTTTAACAAGCAATTCAGATGATTCAGATGCAGTTGGACAATGGTCCTTACTGAGAAACATCTCATCTAGAACCTATAAAATGTTAAAATTCTTTGGCCAAAAGAATTGGACACTTAAATCACAGAAATATTTCTACTTGGGAAGGTTCAAAAACAATTTATCACCCCAGGAAAAAGCAAAGCATGCATGTTTCAGATTTCCCACAGGTTATCCTATTATGTCCTCACCACAATCCTCTGAGTTAATTTGGTGGGGGTGGGGGTGATATTGCTCTGACTTTGCTGACTAGGATATTAATGCAGGAAAAGTGATATGCCAAAGGCTGCATAAGCAGCCGGGGCATGCGCACAGGGCCCCTGACTTTTGAATGGAGTTCAGGTAAGATGGCATCCCCTTAGACACTCCTTTAGTCAAAAGCCTTGGCAAATTCATGAAGAAAGTATAAGCACATTTCCTGATCTGGTTTTAGATCAAGTTTTTTTCATTTTTATAATTCGAAGTGCTACTTCAACAGGCAATTTGGGGGAAGATGGTGAAGAAATTAAGGCAACTCTGTCATTTTCCACCTGTGAGCTTTGGGAACCCATTCTGGAGAAGCTTATAACCCATGGTTATGCTGGGCAGGGGAAGAGAAAAACACATGGTCCTCTATGAAAAACATTATCACATTTTTCTCATAGCTGAGGAATCTGGCATTAACCAGAGGAGACACAACCTGAGTTTTTAATTTAACAAAGCTTGGGAATAGAAAAATTGAAAAAATAGAGTGCCCTGAGAAATCTCACAAATGGTGTGAATATTCAGGAGAGGAAGTATGCAGATAACATCCTTTGATTTCAAAAACTTCCATGGGGACTTCCTGGCTCATTGTCTGGTTGGGTTTCACATACCATATCATAGGGTGCCTTGGGGAAGATAAAGACTCTTTGACAGTGGAGAACAAGTCTTTAATTCTACAGCCCTTCCTTTCCTCTGCCCTCAAGGGAAAACCTGCATGAGAAAAACTCCAAATTTAACGGACAAGACAAAGAAATATTTAATCAAATCAGTTTAGGAAACCCTGGCAGAAATAATACATCTTTTCAATGGTCGAAGGTATTATGAATAGACAAAATGCATTGTGTGTCAAATCTCTCTCTGGCTTAATTCTAAAGCTTCAAAGAATTATACTCACTTGCCAGAAACCTGTTGCTTAGTAAACTGAAGGAAAAAAAAAAGGTTTATAAAACACATTAATTCTTAAAATAGTAATTTTTATAAAGCCAGTCTTTTCCTAGCACACCCTTCACTCTGAAGTGTTCACCAACTGATAAGCCTGGGGAGAGACATGGCTTGGGCATATTTTCAACAGTTCTCAAAATAGCCAATTCCTTGTACTGACTGCACCCAGGTCCTATCTCTTTTCATGACAGGACATAATTCCTCCTGGGCCAACACTAAGCCTTTGTGAGACTTCAGGCTAGTTCAGCCACTCTCCACCAAAGTGATTCCACAAAGGTGTTAAAAAATGTTTTTTAATACTTCTCTGCCATTTTTCAAAGACTGAATAAACTACTGAGTCAAAATATAGAGGGGCAGACAGCAGGTGATTCAGCACTAATGCTGGCTGTGACACTAAATTAAATGGTTTACTGCTGCCCTTCCCCACGCAGCTTCCCCTGGAAGAAGACTAGAGATGATAAACAGCTCTTTAAACTCAGCCAGCAGAAGATCCATTCAGAAATTCGGCCTCGTGAAAACTACACTAATCCTCTTCTTCAATACCCAGTGAAAACCTCAGTCTCACCAGCTACGTTCTATTTTATAACAACATCATTTGCTTTGTGGAAACACAGCGACCAACATAAAGGTTAAAATGACATGGTTTGAGTAAAAAAGTTCTTTTATACAAAAATGAAATGATTGGGTGGCGCCTGTGGCGCAGCAAGTAGGGCGCCGGCCCCATATACGGAAGGTGGCGGGTTCAAACCCGGCCTCAGCCGGACTGCAAAAAACAAAAATGAAATGATGTTTACCATTATCACTTCTTGCTCTTGGATAGAAGGAACTGCTCACTACATTTCTACGGGAAAAGTCCCCAAAGATGATGGCGATTTCACCATTAAGCTGAGGCTTAGAAACAAACAGACCTGCAGGCTATTTGACTTGTCCAGAAAGAAGAGAGCCCAGAGCAGGTGCTCTCAGCACTACGCCTGACCAGTGATCTCGTCGCAGATACTTTTCTTGGTCTGTCTCGTGGTACCAATCATGCTGCTTTATAATAACATTGCACAAAGCATCTTTGCTGGGAAATACTTGTGTTGTTATACAACAATCTGGGACCATTCAAGACCCTCTCACTTCCTCTATTGCCTGGATTTGGAAAAGAACTGTAAACCACGTTATGCATTTGTCTCCTACCCTTACAGACAGCGAAGATACATTACAGAGAACACGCAAGCCTGCTCTTGCAGGATGAGGCCGTGCTGCTCAGTGCCCACACTACCCGCAGGCCCCGTACAGCTGGCTGATGCATCAGGTGAAAAGCCAGGCAGGGCCACCTTGGATAATCTCACACGAAACTGTTGCTGAACATCATCTAGATTTGAGTGGACCCCAGAACTTTTGTTCATTTCTCTACTGAGTAAGTGAAGCAGAGGTAATAGCCAGGTGTGTCATGGGCAAGCCTGCCCATCAAATTCCTGGGACAGGCCCACCAGTGGATGCCTGACACACAGTTCTTCCCTTCTCACCTCTGGTTCAGTCCACAGCACAAACATCTTCTGCAAATGTGGGTGGATGTCTCAGCGCAACTGCCAATCTCCTCAGTGCACAGCCCTTGCAAAGAGGCGTACATTGGCCTAGATCTGGGGGGAGGGCCAGGTAGGAGGGGCAGTGGGTTTTGGCTGTTTGGGAAGGAGACCTGAGGTACCAGGACCCTAGAGAATGGACCAGAAGTGGGAAGACTGGCCTTATGCACCACGGTTTTCACTCTGTGCCGAGGAATACACTATGCAGAAAGCACAGAGGCCCCACAGCACAGGGCCTGGGTGGGAGCAACCCCAGGGTAGCTCTGTGGGGGTGCACCTGGAGCCCCTGGCCTGCACAGATTCTCTGGGAAATTGAGGAGGTCTGGACTACAGACTGCCAAGCTCCTTCCTTTCCACACCTGATACCACGGGATTCTATGACCCAATTTGTCATTGTTTGGCACAACCTCAAACACTGGATTAAAATAATATAAAAGAAAAGAACATATAAAAAATATTCAAACAGGGTGGCACCCATTGCTCAGTGGTTAGGGTGCCAGCCACATACACTGAGGCTAGCAGGTCTGAACCCAGCTGGGCCAGCTAAAACAATGACAACTGCAATAACAACAACAAAAAAGCCAGGAAGTGTGGTGGGTGTTTATAGTCTCAGCTACTAGAGAGGCTGAGGAAGAGAATCACTTAAGCCCATGAGTTTGAGGTTGCTGTGAGCTGTGATGTCACAGCACTCTACCTAGGGTGACAGCTTGAGACTCTGTTTAAAAAAAAAAAAAAAATTCAAACAAATTCAAACAAATTTTGAATTCAAAATTCAAACTCTCAAATAGAGAGGTCTTTAATCTCAGCCTCTCTAGATTAAAAAGATGAACCATGAGAGATTTTTGGCTCATCAATGATCTGGTTAATAGAGCTATTATATTTCTCTTTCACAGGCAACCAATTATCACCTAATCAAAGTGTTACACTGAAACTATTATCAACATAATCATAAGAATACTAATACTCAAGACGGCTCCCATTCCCAAAGAGCCACAAGTCATACGTATCAATGCTATGTGTAATTAGCACAGAATCTGTTACAGAAATGTGGACATGCTGGGCAAGTCAGAAGATTTAAGTTGACGATTTCTCACAATGCTTAAAGTTTCAGGGTGGGCATGGTGGCTTGTGCCTGTAATCCCAGCATTTTGGGAGGTCAGGCTAGGAGGATAGCACCGGCTCAGGAGTTCAAGTTTCAGCTGAGGAGCTGAGGACAACATCGTGAGACATTGTCTCTACACAACATTTAAAAAATTTTTCAAATGCCACTTCTATGGACTGGACAACCCCTTCAAGATGCTCTGATTTGGTTTATCTCCTGATAAATTCTAAAAGAAGCAGGTACCACCAGCCTCTCCTCATGGTTATTGTAAGACACAGAAAGCTCGCTCACTCACACATAGAAAACACTGTGTTCACAAGATACAGGATGTACACTCACAATTAGTAGCACTGACCTGTCCTTTCATATCTGGAGCAATGGGAATGGTGGGCCAGATGGTTGAGTAGACGCCAAAAAACACCAGCCAGATCAGCATGCTTCCCCAGACAGCCAGGTGACTGAACTGCAGAGGAAAGCAGACCCTTAGGACATCTCACTGGCTGGGCAGAGTCACTTGAACCCCTCCTGCTGCAGAAGCCCCCATACCCAAGTTACCCCTTCCCTATGGAAAGGGGTAACTATTTACTGGGGAGTTCAATCTTCCTAATTCCCTTTTCTCAGAATTTTTAACAATGAATTCAAGTAATTAGTGGCCCCAAACCACTCTGAAAAACATGCTTTTGCTGTCACAGCTGACTTTCCTCTAAGATCTATCCTATAGTGACAGCAGGGACCTCTCAGTTCACAGCAAGTATTGGTTCCACCCTTGGATTGCGCAGAACAAGGGCTCACTAACCTAGTAAGAGAATGGTTGAACCCACAAAATGAACATGGTGTTTATACTTAAAATTCTGAGAACTTTAATTGTTCTGTTCATTTTGCAAGTTTTTTTTTTTTTTTTAATGTGGAATGGCTATAACACCTTAACAATGCTCCTGTAAACGTCTGAGTTGTTATTTTTTTCTCCTTTGCCCTGTAGTATAATGATCCTTGGCTTCTTCTTTTCTTTTCTTTCACTCCTTACAATCTAATCCATCTGCAAGCCCTGTTAGCTTTTCAAAAAATGAAAATACATCCAGACTCTGACTACTTCATAGCACCTCTTCCTCTAACTCCCAGCCTAAGTCACCATCTCTTCTGATCTGGATTAATTGCCACTGTCTTCTGTTAGGAGTCCCTGATTGCACAATCACCTCCCATCCCCATCCCCACTTTTCTTAGCAGAACATTTAAAAAGCAGCCAGGTCACAACATTCTGTGCAAGATAAACAAGAAACATTACTTATAATCCTCAAATGCTAGAAATAACCAAAATGTCTAAAATAAAAGGCTAATGAAATAAATAATGCAGCATCTATAAAGATTGATACTCTGGAATCATGAACATGGAATATGACTTTGTTGAATTGTATAGCAAATTGCATATAAACTTTATGTCCTGTACTTTAAGGCATAGAAAAAAGTACCTGGTATATTATTAAATACAAGAAGGTTATAAAACTCTATGTTTCATTATGTATCATCTTATTAAAAAATACATATACATGCATATATGAAGTAAGGTTGGAAGATTACAGATCATAGTGTTAGTAACTGTCTCTGGGTAGTAAAATCATGGGATTTATATTTTTATTCTTCTGTATTTTCCACGTGTGTGTATAAATGGGTTTTGGCTTTTTTTCTCACAATGGGCATATACATTTGAACTGAGGTGACTGTTAACAGCTTCCAGCCTTATTCAGTGCTTGAGCAAATGAATCACCAAGAAACTCCAGACTGCATATACCGAGGGTGGCAGGTTCAAACCCAGGCCCGGCCAAACTGCAACAAGAAAATAGCCAGGCGTTGTGGTGGGCACCTGTTAGTCCCAGCTACTCAGGAGGCTGAGGCAAGAGAATCGCCTAAGCCCTGGGAGTTGGAGGTTGCTGTGAGCTGTGTGGTGCCACAGCACTCTACCCAGGGTGATAAAGTAAGACTCTGTCTCTACAAAAAAATAAAAAAAATAAAAAGAAACTCTGGACTGCAAATTTGTCCTGATAAAGATCAAATCACAATTTTACATGCTAATTTTAAAATAGGATAGCTAGATATTGCTTGTTTCCCCAAGGCTTTAAAAAAAATCCTAGCATAAAAAATATCTATACTGGATAAGGAAAAAAATTCTATAAAAACTTACTTTAGTCCAAGCTGTAGTCTCCAAACCAGCTTTCAGGCAAACAGTAACAACAACATACTGTGAAAAGAAAGAAGAGTTTGGAAAAACACAGTATCCTCAGTGAATTTATTTTCACTTTCTATGAGACATTCCTTTCTGCTCTAGAGCTAATTCCTCCAAGGAAGAGGTACTTTGCAAGTACTACATTGGCAGTTAACTCTTTAGGGACTGTTTCTAGGAAATAGACAGGCAGATTTACTACCAGAGAAACTCTCATTCTAGTGATGGTCTTTTCACAAATAATAGTTTTGCCCTTTTCTTAGCTTGGATGATTTGGGTGAAATCACATTCCTGAGTGTTTTCTTTCAAGGGTAGATGTGAAATAATCATTTGAAAAACCAGGCAATCAGCTAATCACCTGTCCACGTCACCTTCAAAAGCAATACAGTAAGGATTTCACAACCATGCTGAACTTTAAGGAATCTATAAAACAGAGTTTGAATATTTGAAAGAGATAGTAATAATGAGGAAGGCCACATAAAGGGTACGAATAACCCACACCTAGATCTTTTAAGAATGTCTCAATAAGCAAACTTACTGTGTAAACAATATTTCCAACAAATAAATAGTCCGTAGCGTGACCACTGGCCAATGCAGTATCTGCAAAATAAATAAGGTACCGTTAATTTCCAAGAAGCTAGGCATAGCCATCTATTTTACTTGGAACATTATAAATGGAATTTTAGAAACATCTATCAAAACACAAGGGCATTTCAAAATTGCATCGTCTGTGATTCTAATGCCTACTTCTCTTTCTAACTCTGAATCCTTTCATCTTAGATTTTCTCCAAATGAAGCAAATAAATTTAAGCTGTCAAAACCCAAACAACCAAACATTTGATCCGCATTGAAATTTACATCTTTACAAATATCTTTTTATCCAGTTTTTTAAAAAAGTTATTAAGGTATACTAATCTCTTCTGATTAAGTGGCAGTGTTGTACCTTCTTCAAGTGTTCATTTAATATTCATCATTAATTTTTGATATTTGGGATTTGTCAACCAATGACAGAAGATAACTATATGAATACAAAATCAATTCATCATGACCGAACTCAGAACGAATTTTGGGTGACATTCATGACTCATGTTCTCATTTGCAACTACATGCACTTCTGGAGTCTATGAACTAGGAAATGCAAGCATCCAATGAGAGACGTTTAGAAAATACAACTGGGATGTTGAAACTTCAATTTTCATACATTTTTATTTTCTTTTTTTCTTTTCAGGGATGGTTATTAAACTGTACGTAACAATTTGTAAGGAGAATGTTAGTAGAGTCGTCCAATTCCTGTCAGCTAGTCCTACTCTGAGAAGCCTGGTTTTTATCCTGAGGGGTCAAAGGCTCTTTTAAGATCAGGAACAATTTCTTTGGGTGACACTGACAACCTCCTTTGACCCTTTTCTATACTCAGATCTGTGGCCCACAAGCTGGGCAGGTGGGGATTTCTGGGTTAAATCTCCAACCCGGTAGCTAGTGCATTTGTGCTCTGTGATTTACCCAATCGCTTGCTGAAGAATCTAACTTTCATTAATGAATCTAGAGCTCCTGTTTCTCCTAAAGTCGTGTAAGTTGTGGGAGAATAGGATAATTATGAGTCCCTGGATCCAGCTCCTAGGCACACACTTTCTCTTGATTCTAGATAAAGGGAAGATTACCCAGCAAAGTGACACCAAGGGCTGCACTAGGCACAGCCCTAAACAGAAGGCTTGCTTCTGAGGGAAGTCAGAGTCGCACCGGGAGAACAGAGAGAGATGTGGCCACTGAGTTAATAAAAAGGAATAAGCCCATAGCTTAGGAGAGGGGTGATGAAGAGACAGCAGAGCTTTAGCAGGAGCTCTCTAAGAAGGAAGTAGGTGGGGGTGGTGGCTGTGGCTCAGTGAGTAGGACACCGGCCCATATACCGAGGATGGCGGGTTCAAACCCTGCCCCGGCCAAATTGCAATAAAAAAATAGCTGGGTGTTGTGGTGGACGCCTGTAGTCCCAGCTACTCGGAAGGCTGAGGCAAGAGAATCGCCTAAGCCCAAGAGCTGGAGGTTGCTGTGAGCTGTGACGCCACAGCACTCTACCAAGGGCAACATAGTGAGACTCTAAGAAAAAAAAAAGGAAGTAGGGGGGAAAGTTCAAAAATTAAGGGACAGGCTAAATTAACCTCAAGAAGGCAACAAACTACTGATGTGCTCACTAGCAAACAGCTGTTCCTAACTGCAGCAGTTCCCTTCTCAGTAACTGGCCCTACTTTAAAAGGCACACCTTAATAAAGAAACACTTGAGTTTAGATAGGAGACCATTTCTCTGATTCTAATATAGATTATAGCCTTTAAAGGAACAACTTTATTCTTCTTTTAAGTTCTCAACACATATTGAATCTCTTTTATGCCCCAGTACTATTATGAGAACTGGGGAGAGAAGGGCCCTGCTTGCACGGAGCTTACACTATAGTGCGGGAGAAAGAATCTAAACTCATACACAGACACACAATGAAACATCAGGTGGGTAAGTGCTATGAAGACATACAAGGTAGAATAATAGAATACAGAGACCAGGGTTGCTAATAAGGTAAGGGGTTCCAGAAAGTCCTTTTGAGGAAGTGACATTTTAGCATACCTGAATCCTATGAGGGAGAGAGTTAAATGATTATCTGGACAGTGAGTGCACCAGGCAGAGAAGAGAAACTGCCAAGAGTCTGAACACAGGCAGCCCTCTGTGTGGTCAGAGACCAGTATGAGACCAGCTGGCGGGAGCGCTGGGAGAAGGAAGGAGAGATGCAGAGTCAGAGGGGCAAACGAACGCAGACCGTGGCGAATTCTTAACTGAGATAGGCAACCCCTGGAGAATTCTGAGTCGGCAATGAAATGGTCCGAGGTAACCTTCTTACAGAAATAGATCATGGGTGACCATAAATGCAATAACAATAAACACAAAGGCAGCTTGGGAACGGTACTGTGCAGTCTAACTTGATAGTCACCACTAGCTGCATTTAATTGTTTACAGTTAAGAAAGTTAAAGTAAAATAAAATACAATGAAGAAATTCAGTTTCTACCAGGGACTGAGGAGGACAAGGAGAAAGAGGAGTTATGGCTTAATGAGTACAGAGCTTCAGTCTGGGGGGGATGAAAAAGTTTTGGGAACAGATAGTCGTGATGTTTGTACAACTTCCTGTATTTGATTAAGAACTCTGAATTGTACGTTTAAAATGGTTAAAATGGCAAAACTTATGATGTTTTACTTTAATAAAACACTAATAAAAAATGAATCATAGAACCCAAACTTTTAAAACTCTTAGGATACAACACAGCAGTAATTCTTTACAGCCTTCTATTTGGCAATAGTTTCTTAGATATGACATCAAAAGTACATAGAAGAAAAAAGTAGATGAATTGGACTTCACAGAAATTAAAAACTGTGCTCTAAAGGGAGCACCAAGAAAGTAAAAAGACAACCTGAAGAGTGGAGAAAATATTTGCAAATTATATATCTGATGAGGAACGTGTATTCAGAGTACATTAAGAACTTTTACAACCCACTAGTATAAAGAAAAAAAAAAACCAATTTAAAAATAGGCTAAAAGTCTGAATAGACCTTTTTGCAAACAAAGTATACGACTTGCCAAGTGTATGAAGAGAAGCTCAACATCATCGGCCATCAAGGTAACACAAAGTCAAAACCACAATGAGATATTGCTTAGCACTCCCTGGGGAGGTTATAATAAAATAGACAAGTAATTACAAGAGTTTGTGAGGATGTGGATAAATTAAGTCCCTCATACATTGCTGGTGGGAAAGTAAAATGGTATAGACAGTTTGTATGCAGTTCTTCGAAATGTTATGCATATCTGGGCTCCAGGATATCCAACTATAGTTCCAGCTATTTGGGAGGATGAAATGGGAAGGTGGCTGGAGCCCAGGAGTTTGAAGCTGCTTGTGAGCTATGATTACGCCTGTAAGTAGCCACTGTACTCCAGCCTGGGTGACACAGGGAGACCCCATCTCAAAAACAAAAAGCAAAAGGTTATGCGTAGTTACTTTATGACCCAGCAATTCCACTCCTGGGTGCATAAAGAAATTTAAACATAGGGCCGGGCACAATGGCTCTCGCCTATTATCCTAGCACTCTGGGAGGCCAAGGTGGGCAGATCGCTTGAGCTCATGAGTTTGAGACCAGCCTGAGCCTCAGCAAGAGCAAGACACCATCTCTAAAAATAGCCAGGTGTTATGGTAGGCGCCTGTAATCCCAGCTACTAGGGAGGCTGAGGCAGAGGGCCCCTCTCACGGACAGAGAGAGCTATAATTGATTGCGGTGATAGTGTACCACTTTGTGGGAAAATTAAAAACCACAGAATCATAGTACACTTTAAATGGATGAATTATATGGAATATAAATGGCTGAATAAAGCTGTCATACAAAAATTCAGCTCCTCAGTCATTTGAAATAATCAATATCGCACATGTGGCTAGATGCTGCTGCCAGCACAGATAACAGAACCTCTCCATCCTCAAATAAAGTTCTACTGGACAGTGCAGGTCCAGACTGGGAGTGGCTATGACAGGGGCTGGTAAGAAGTAATAGAAATGACAGGATTTGCTTATAATTTGGATGTTGGGCTGAAAAAAATGTGAGGAATCAATGGTGCTGTCAGGGTTTTTGGCCCAAGCACCCAGGTAAACAGTGGTTTCTTAAATGGCGAGCACTGGTTCTGGTCATGTTAATACAGAGTACTGATTAAAAGTAGAGCACATGAAAACTCAGTACCACATGATCAGGTTCATAACAGGAAGAATAGATAGCAATAAGACACCGCTGTATCAGAAGATCAATAAAAGGATAATCAGAAAGTTGAAGTAGAGAGAAGAAACTGGAGACAGTGGGGTAAATCCCGGTAATGAAAATTAAAAGACCGGTTTGCAGCCCTGCTGTCTTGTTCCAGCTCTGCCATTATTTTGTTTTTTAAAATTTCAGGTTCTAAGTTAATTCTTCTCCTATGAAATAGAGGTTTTATATCAGATGTAGATGATGATGACTGAATCACTTCTAAAGGTGCTTTCAGATAGATAACTGTAAGAAGTAATGGTCTACCTTCTTAGATGCTAAATCAGCTGCCCCCCAACACTCATTTAGCAGGAGAAACTTGAGAGTCTCAGATCTTCCTCTTCCTCAATTTAAGATGAATTTCCTACTTTCCATCTCATACCCTCCATGAAAGTCTCAGATCCTCCTCTTCCTCGGTTTAGGGTGAATTTCCTAGTCTCCATCCCAGACCCTCCATGCTCGTCAATGAGGAGAGGCCATTTTAGTAGGAAGAGGAAATATCTGTGTGCCTGAATGTTCCACCTGAATTACACCTGCAGGGAACCTAGAGAAACCTGTGATGAGATGGAAACGTTACAAGGTATGGGAGACTAAGATGAAAATCAAAGTTTGCAGTTATGGTTTTGAAAACTTTTTGAATTTTCTTTTATTATCAAAATTTCTAACATTAGTTGATGCATGAACGAAAAGATATCAGACATACAAAGTATTTGTCTAATATGGAGGTTTAAAATGTGTTTCCTATTTTATGGGTATATATATAAACAGAAAATTGTTAGCCATTATAATACCTTAAACACTTATCATAAGCAACGGTTCTAAGCACTGTACATGTATTAATGCATTAGCTCCTTTAAAGCTTTAACAACCTCATGAAATAGCATTATTATCTGCATCTGTCAGATCAGGAAATTGCTGTAACAAAGAGAAGTCAGTCAAATCATATGTCCAAGGTCACACAGTTAGTAACAAATTGTAAATTTTGAAAGTAAGAGCTTGTTTTCATCCACTGAGTTAGAAAAATGGAAGCCAAAGAATGAAAGGAGACAACTTTAAGGGGAAAAACAATTAGACCAAGAAGTACTCTTGTGAAACACTGACACCCGAAGGGAAGGAAATCTCTAACAGAAAACTTAGGTGAACAGAAAATTAGATTCCTATGACAGAAGTGGGCACCCAGGTAAATAGTGGTTTCTTAACCACATAAGGAAATACACACAGTGAGCCCTTCAGGAGCAGAAGGAATATCTGAGGCCTGATCTTTAATTGTTTGAGTTTGTGTGGGGCATTTCATTAGTCCAGTTTTTCAATCTCTGCACCATTGACATTTTTGGTCAGATACCTTGTCATGGGAGCATCCCTGGACTCGATCTGCTAGATGTCAGGGGCACCACCCTACTTGCATCAACCAAATATATCTGCAGACAATGCCAAATGTCTTCAGGGGGCAAAATCAACTGTGGTTGAGATTCACTGACTTAGAGGAAAGAAAGAGGAGGAGCTGGAATAAGCAGAGAGAACACATTCTCATTGCTCCAGGCAGGCTGAGGCGGCCATACGGCAGACATTACTGTCTACGAGACCAGAGAGAGAAACAGAGTAAGGCTTTAGTGCGAGGTGGTGGAGTTCACACAACTGTTTGGCTTTTACAAGGGCGCAAACTTTCCGATCACCTTGAGGTGGTTAAGTTAGGAAGAGAGCACATTCACGGAGAGGGACCATTAAGACTTACTGAACGCAGAGCTGGCAGAGTGGCAAGAATGAAAGAGAGAAATGTAGGGCGGCGCCTGTGGCTCAGAGGAGCAGGGGGCCAACCCCATATGCTGAAGGTGGCGGGTTCAAACCCAGCCCAGGTCAGAAACAGAAAAAAGAAAAATAAAGAGAAAAATGTAAAGGACATTTTCCCCTTGTGACTTAGAGTTTCACAATTTATTAATTTCTAACCTGTCAGAATGAATGCTGCTGGCAATCAATAAAAAGTTTACATTTAAGGTCATTTGAGCATTAAACTCTAGTGAAGAAAAGCTAAACCTAATATCATTTCAGTTCATTCTGGAGAAATAAAAACATTGCAGTTTAGTTTTCAGCTTAGGAAAGAGTTTCCCCTTCCCCTTCCAAAGTTAATAACATTTAGAAACAACTTACTCCCTCAAAGGAGAATCTCCCAGACCATAAGATGAGATTTTGGGACTTCACTAAGAGCCTCTGGAAATACATCCTCCAAACAAGGATGATGACTTGCAGTCATCACCTTGCATACCTTGTGGGGAAAATCCCCGATTAGACAGTTACATTTCAACTGTTTTAGAGGCAAACACCTGTGGGTATCGTTCCTTCTTAAAACCTGCCAATGAGGTGCTCCTGAAGAAAAGAATACAAGTCCTTAAGAAGACATTGGTGTATAGGGTGGCGCCTGTAGCTCAGTGGGTAGGGCAATGGCCCCATATACCAAGGGTGGCAGGTTCAAACCCGGCCCCAGCCAACAACAACAACAAAAAAAAATAGCTGGGCGCTGCAGCGGGTACCTATAGTCCCAACTACTTAGGAGGCTGAGGCAAGAGAATCATCTAAGCCCAAGAGTTGGAGGTTGCTGTGAGCTATGAACACCACAGTACTCTATTGAGGGCAATAAAGTGAGACTCTGTCTCTACAAAAAAAAAAAAAAAAAAGAAGAAGAAGAAGAAGAAGAGGACAACATTGGCGTCTGATACACTGACAAACATACTGACAAACTACAGCTTGCTGATAATTCAAGGCTGGAAAAGCCCACTGATCGTCCAGTTTATTTCTGAAACAAGTTGCTGACAAAATCCTCCCTCCCATTCTGCTTCATCTTAAGGGCACTGTTACGATACTAGCACTCCTCATAAGAAAACATCTTTCTGTCATTTTACTGTCTTCATTTTAGTTATATATTTAAATTTCAAGTACACTTTTTTGAAAGGTGGGAAAAAATGTCCCCAAACCTATGTGAATAGTTGAGTTCCCCTCAACAGCCTTCCACTAGCAGGGGTGTCCAACCCTTTGGCTTCTTTCCACACCACTGGAATAATAAGAATTGTCTTGGGCCACACATTAAATACACAACCACCAACAAAAGCTGATAAGCAAAAACAATCAAACAAACAAAAAAAGGTCTATGCATACTTTCTGTGATACCTCACCCCACAGATAAGCAAAAATATCCTCGCATAATTTGAATGCAGTCCATGAGTCACAGACTGGACACTCCTAAACTTAGTACATTATTTCAGAGAAAGCAATATGGGAGTATAGGTAGATATTTAAGGGTGGATGTGGGGGCAGCTAAGAGGGAAAAGGAAATTTCAGGAAAAAAGGAGATTAGTCTACATCAGGCAGGGTGGACAGGTGTGCTGAGGAGGTAGGGTGGGGTTACAGGGGTGTCTGCGAGAATGGGTGAGAACTTCAGGGGTCAAATCTTGTGAGGCTCTAAAAAGGTTCCTATAGAGAAAATCCACTCAAAGTGCCTGTGGAGAGATGTGACCTCACCAGACCGTTGTTTTCTTATTTTAACCAGAGTGGTGCTGAGCCTTCCTAGCAGAAACCATCCATCATTAGTATACAAAGGCCCATTGCATCAGAACAGCTGAATTTACCTGAACCACTGAGATCAGTGAGCCTTCTACAAATCCAGGAGCAGATCTACCCTTGGGCGAGGGCTGAGCTGAAAGAGGGCATTATCTGTGCCCAGAATCCCAGGGGAAAACTTACAGAGTAAGGAAAAAGAGTGGGACAAACTCCCCACCTGCTGGGTTTGATAAAACGCTGAGTCATTTTTTAGAACAGTCTGTGATTGCATGTGATGTAAAACCTAATATAATGCTTATTACACACATGAAGAGGGTCATAAAATGATAGAGAGCCTGTCCCAGGCTCTTGGAAACAATACGGTTTTATTGTTTCAGGATCCACTGACCCAAGGCAGAAGGCCAGGCTGTTCTTACACACTTAATATCATTTTCAAAATCTGGTTGGGTCTAGGGACCCACAAAATGTAGGATTAGCCAAATGAGGTCTGGAAACCTAGTCACTAAAACAGACCCTTGCGAACAAATGGGACAGAACCACAGGGGCCGTCCACATTAGCAGTAACCGCCCAAAAATGCTGCACGCAAAAACCTCTTTGAAAAACACTTGTGGGAAAAGCCACAATTTGTCCAAAAAGTTATGTCTCATTTTCTAAATAAGGCAGAATGATGAAGCAATTTATTTCAGAATATTGTAAGGACCAAGTTGATGCCATTTTTTTAAAGATGCCATTTTGATTAAATGCACATTAAAAACATGACATCATCACCCAGCTAAACCACAAAATATGTTCAGAAATGGCTCTGACAAAAGACAAGATCTGCAGAAAAAGTTATTTAGCATAGTGCCACATAGTCAAGAAATAACAGGGTTTAATGATTCAGAAAACAGATGGGGCGCGCGTCTGCGTCTACTGTTAGTGTGGTAACAATCAGTGCACCCCTCAGTTGAGGACAGCAGACATCTCCCTCTCAGGACTCAGCAGGCAAAGTCAAGGTGGAGGGGGCACCATTCCCTGGACATCCAGGCAATGGCCAAGACATTCTGGCTGGAGAGTTGTTGCTAAGCTCCTCTTGCTTTCCCTCTCTCCCCCCTCACTTCAAGAACTTCTAACAGAGCAGCCTGGATTCCAGAACATTTGCTGGACCAGCTCCCACCTAACCTGAAACTCTCCAGGAGCTCACAGGAGGGACACACCAGCCAGCTACGACCAGACTTGCATCAAGAGTGGAGACATAGGTTTGGCACCTGTGGCTCAACGGGCTAGGGTGCCAGCCACGTACACCTGAGCTGGTGGGTTCGAATCCAGGCCGGGCCCGCCAAACAACAATGACGGCCGGGCGTTGTGGTGGGCGCCTGTAGTCGCAGCTACTTGGGAGGCGGAGGCAAGAGACTCGCTTGAGACCAGGAATTGGAGGTTGCTGTGAGCTGTGATGCCACAGCACTCACCCAGGGTGACAGCTTGAGGCTCTGTCACAAAAAAAAAAAAAAGAGTGGAGACATAGTCAAACTTTAAGATAATTAATTCAAAAATAAACTTTGAGAACTTTACCCGCTCATACTGTACTGTACTATACTTGAAATTGTACTATATTGTACTGTACTATAATTGAAACTATTCTTTCTGTTTCCAACATTATGAATTCATGAAGAGAAAAATTACTTTTTCCTTTCTCTGTAAAGAACTGCATAAAATATTGGAGGGCGCTTTATAAAAGGTAGGGTTTTTACAAGTGTTCATGATTACATTACATTTGTAACCAGCACTGCTGGGCTAAATTCCTGGTTACATAAACCTTTTGCTGGATTTTTTTCTTCTCTATTGCCATTTCTGCTGGATAAAGTTAAGGACATGAAACTCAAATTTCAAACTTTTTTTTATGCTTTTGTTTACTAAAAATAAATTTGAAAAAGGAAGTAAAAGTGATGCAAAGTAAACTTGCAATGTCAAAACAGTCACCTAGCGAGGCTGCAACATGTTTCTTCTTGTCGGGTGTATGACTAAGTGACATTTCCTGCGAGAGGCGGGCCCTGACAATGGTTCTTGCCGACCAGAGGTGAGCAGAAATGATGGATCACTTCCTGGTAGACATGGTTAAGGGCAAACAATCCCCCTCCTCCAAATGATCTTCTCTGGTCCCTCCCAGAGTTGAGGCTGAGGGTGCACTAATGGAGTCCCACCGTGTTGATATGGATTGGGCTATGTTTTAATCAGGCATGGTAGGACAGGTGGACATGGACATGACCATCACGATGAAGAGGACGACACTCACAGACCTTAGAAGCGGGAAATGCAGTGCTATGGGGGAAGCACCAGGCAGGTGAGGAAGCAGAGAGGGCAGCCAGAGGATGGCCCAAGGCCTGTAACAGAGCTCTCGCAGGAGGGAACAGGTGAGGCAGGGTTGGTATACTGAGTAAATTTAGGATTGGATAATCTAAGTAATTCTGGTGGGCTCTGGGCTATGGCGGTTGTGTCCCCTGGAGACAGGTGCCTCCAGAGTAATGGAAGGGTGGGGTTGGGAACATTGGCTTGGCCTGAGTAAGGGTGCAGTGAAAGTGTGGCTGGAGGTGTGGTTGGATTGTGTATCAAAGGCACACATGCAGGGCAGTCAGTTGCTGTCTCTAGGAATTAGCTAGCCCTGGGAGGGGCAGTCTTTCCACTATCAAGACCCCATATGCCAGAGCATCAAGAATACGGAAAATACTGGCCCACGCCTGTAATGCTAGCACTGTCGGAGGCCGAGGCAGGCGGATTGCCTGGGCTCACAGGTTTGAGACCAGTCTGAACCGGAGAGAGACCCCGTCTCTCAAAATAGCTGGGTATTGTGGCGGGTACCTGTATTCCCAGCTACTCAGGATGCTGAGGCCAGAGGATCACTTGAGTCCAACCAACCTCCAAGAGTTGGAGGTTGCTGTGAGCTAGGATGCCACAGCACTCTACCAAGGGCGACACAGTGAGACTCTGTTTCAGAAAAAAAATATATATGGAAAATAAGAAAAACACAGTTGGGTGGTACCTATGGCTCAGTGAGTAGGGCGCTGGCTCCACATATTGAGGGTGGCAGGTTCGAACCTGGCCCTGGCCAAACTGCCACAAAAAAACAGCTGGGCGTTGTGGTGGGCGCCTGTGGTCCCAGCTACTTGGGAAGCTGATGAGGAGGATGGCCTGAGCCCAAGAGCTGTGACGCCATAACACTCTACTGAGGGTGACAAAGTGAGACTCTGTCTTTAATAAAAAAAAAATGAAAATGAAAAAAAAGAAAAACACAGTCAATACACCCTTGAAGTCAATATTCTCCCACTAGACCCTGACATGGTGAGAGGTAAATCTTTGTGGGCACAGCCCCTGAGACTCTTTAGCTTAAGACGCCTTGATTCAGCTTCCTCTGAGCGTGAAATCTGGGAACACTGCTCACACTTCTTACAACATCGCACCAGACTCAGCTGTTTAAAAGACACGGAGTTTATTAAAAGAGACAGTGAAACACAAGAAATATTGAACTGAATGAAGACAATGGCCCTTCCCACCCAGTTCCACGTTTCAGGATGTATGAGGCAGAACACTGTCCTTACATAGAAAAGCAATTGCTCAAGTCCGAGCTTTACTTTTGTTGTTCTTACTGCATTTGAAACCAACCAAAGCAAACAAAGAATTTGCATTTGAATTTGGAAAGCTCATAATATATTTTAAACATATTATGGTTGGATTAGAAACCAATGACTTAGATTTATGAGCTGTAGTTTCATTTGTATAATCTAAAAAATGTTCAGAATATTCTGCCTTTCTAGTTGTTTGGAAGCAAGGTCCCTTTCCTCCACTTATGTATGTCAGGATTTTATGAATTTCTATCACAGTCTGCCCTCTCCATAGGTCTTCTCATATGCCAGAGGCCACAGGGTCTCTTTCTGTGCCATTTAGCTCTTCATGCCCACCTTGGAATCTTTTAATTTTATTTTAGACCTTTTCTAAACTGCACACATTACTGTCAGTGACTTTTAAAGGGGAACAAAATGCCAGTGTGCTGTTTCCTTAAAATATAGCATTTTCTTGGCCTTTGTGACTGCAAAAGCACATTCCCTGACAGGTTTAAGACACTTATCAAGTGGAACAGGGGAGTACTGGTTAATGCACTAACTAGAATCTCCCAGTTCTACTTCCAATCCCCACCCACTTCTCTACTCCCATAATCACTACACTAGATCACACAAGAGGTCACCAACTGGACTCCAACAATCATCCTTGCCCATGTGGTTATATTAAAAGAAATCACATCACATGGCTCAATGGTTTCCATTACACTTACATTCCAAGGCCATCTGTATCCCACAATCCTATACCTAACCCTACTCCCTACCCCACATATGCTTTCTTTAACTTGGAACCATTTCCTCACCCCAAACTATTCCCACCACCTGAAACTTTCCCCTGTTTTTTTCCTAAGCTCATTTCTATTCATCTGTCAACTCTGTTGCCATATCCTCCAGGAAGCAGCCCTGAAAACCCAGCCCAGGTTAGTTTTCCTTGGAATACCTTCCATTGACCTTGACCTTCTGCTTTGGTAACACTCTTGTTCCAGTCTGGCCTTCTCAAGGTGTATGTCCCATGAAGGCAGGGAACCTGTCTATTATATACATTACTGAATCCTCAGAACCCACAAGGAACATACTCATTTATCTTCTGTTTTTTTTTAATGAGTGAATAATTGAGTTTAAGAAGTTGCAACCTCAGAGAACAGTGGCGGTACTGCCCAAATTTAGCTTAATGGGAAATAATGCAAATCACCAGGATTTACATGATATAAAACACTCAAGTTTACAGTAACAAGGTATACACGTCAGAAACAGTTTAACCTAATAAGACCCCACAGTGCCATAGGCAGAGAGAGGTATGCTAAATTTTATTTTATATATTTATTAAAAAGTATAAAATAGTCTTCTCCCAATGTTGAAAGGCCCCATAGCTGAATTAGTTCCTATATAAAAGCATCCATATGGTAATTTTTCTTCTTAAAAGGTGAAGCAATTTTTTCATTATGTGGGCTTTTAGGAATCAAGAACAAATTTTTTAGGAGCCCTTTTCTGCTGTTAAGTATATTCTCTTTCTATCAGCTCCCTTTGAAATTCCATTGAGAAAAATCTGAAAATTTCCTGTTATAAAATCAAAACTGATTTTATGTTCTTTTGCCAATAACCACATTCCACTTCAAGAAGGGTTGCTCAATTATGCTAACTGGACACACCAGTGGGAAAGTTGAGTGTGGGTGACACTAGTTCTCCTGATGAACTTTGGTCCCTGTGAAGGTGACATCCTGGTTTCAACCTAGAATCACTTTTCAGATCACAGGGTGGGAGCTGCTGGCACACCTTGGGAATAAGCATAAGGTTGTGATGGTTGGAAGAAATCTGATTTACTGAATTGCTTGAGTGGAAAAATTTATTTTGAAACCTGAAATGAATCATCACAAACTCCATCAGCAAAGGAGCGCTTTGAAAAGTCTCTCCAAAACCACACAAAAATAAGCAGAGCAAAATTCTTGGAAGCATTCTAGGGAATGAACAATGTACCCACACCTTCTCAAAAATCTTTCTTCCCAATAATTATGTTGCTTTGCTCAAAGTAAACAGCCCTTGTATGTACCCAAGCCTCTCTACGTGGATGGTGAAGAGAGAATTATCTAGTACAACTCTCCATCTTCATGGCATAATTCACACAGTCTGAGATGGAGAGATGAAGCTACTGTAGGGACCTTAACTCCTGGTCAAGGGACACCAGTCCAGGGCTCTGGGTATGGGCTGGGATCTGAAGGACGGCTTCTGGCTGCACCTGGTGGGTGGCGGGAGGCCTGGAGGTGCTCATCTGCTAGACCAGGGTTCTACAGGCTTTCACAGTATCCCAATTTGTTTCAAACTGGTGCATGCTTCCAGGCCTTTTTGTGGGTAGAGCGGACACATCTTTCCAAATGGCAATTCAGAGTGTAGTAAGAACTCACTTGTACTGAAGACAGCAAATCACCACACATAAACCAGTAATCCAATCAGCTGACATACCGGTCCTCTGGAACTTAATAATCTTTCTTAATTCTGCCCCCAACTCCCTGCTGCCCCCACCCTCACTCCCCCCAGAAAAAAACCAACCCACACTCTTGACAAATCCTGTGTACTTCTCTGCAGAGCAGTCCTCTCCATCATGTAACTCTCCCACTTCCAACCCTGCAGTGAGAAACTGTCCCCACCGGGTAGGCATGCTCGCTCCCTCCCTCACTCCTTTGTCCCTTTTCCTCTGGGACCCTCTCTCTGTGCTATAGCTGCTTGGCTGGAGGTGGTGCTGCCCACCAGGCGGGGGATGCTGGAAGTGGATAGAGGCACATTCTGACCCACAGTGGCCAGGAGGATTAGGAAGGGGGAGGAGGCTTGTGTTGGTCTGTTTGGGCTGCTACAACAAAACACCATAAATGCATGGCTTGTAAACAGAAGTTTATCTCTCACCCTTCTAGAGGTTGCAAGTCCAAGATAGGTACAGTGGCAGCTTCAGTGTTGGGTAAAGGTCCGTTCCTCATGTGGTAGAGGCACAAATGAGCTCTCTGAGGTCCCTTTTACAAGGGCTTTCATCTCATACATGAAGGTTTCACACTCATGACCTAATCACCTCCCAAAGGCCTTACCTCCTACTATCATAACCTTGTGGGGCAGGTTTCAACGTAGGAATTTGGGGGACATGTGAACATTCAGACAGCAGGAGGTTACCACACTACTGTCCTGAAACACTCATCAGAGTCTGACAAAGAATGGTCAATAGTCCAGGCTTCCCCCACCCCTGACAGCTCCGGTCCTACACCTGCTTGGTCCTGGCTAGGAATGCTCCTTCTTCTCACCTTCCTCACATCTCTCCTGTCCCATCTGACCCCTACTCATCTTTCAAGAACTCCCTAACTCCCTAGACTAGGTTGTGTCTCTGTATTATAAGCTTCACCCATAGCCCATAGCTGGTGATTAAGCAGTGTTGGAAATACCTGACCATGAACTCTGATTTGGGTGAGCCCCTGTGGGCAAAAAGGACAGCATCAGGTTTGCTGATGTCTATGTCCAGGCACTCTCAGAGGGCCTGGCATGTGACAGGTGTGCCACAATCTTGCCGAATAAATACGTTCTTCTTAAACATGCTCCCTCCTCTCCAAACACAATCCCATTCCTGGCTTTTACCTTTCCTAAGTTCTTCCCTAGAAAATCCAGAGATCTGCAGAGTATCCTTGGAGCCACCAGTTTTCCTTCTACCATTCACCTGACAAAACACAACAGGTTCATCTTCCTGAATTGCGAAGATCATAAAGCTCTCTTTGACCAAGACGCTATACTGACCCTTGAATGCCTGAACAATTACATCCCAATTTCCTAACCTCGCATTAATAGCCCTCTGCAAACCAGTTTAACTGCCTTCTCAAACTTTTCCCTATCTTCCACCCTTCAAGTGCTGATCTACTCACAGTTTTCCCCTATAGTGTTTTGGACATAAATACTACATAAATTAAGTTATGTAGTAATAAATACTATTATAAATAGTAATAATAAATACTATTATAAATTAATACTACATAATACTACATAAAGGTTGATGAGCAATCAGGTAATAATTTTTACATTGTACTAATTCTAAAATATTCCGAGGTAGTCAACTAATGAACAAGAACACCAATGGTTTTCTGTTGTTCAGTGCTAATACACTTCATGTTTGCAACTCATTTCACCTTAAACAGTTTCACTCAATGGGTTATTGTCTGCAACATAACTTTAAAAAACCTTATACTGAAGGGTCAGTGAATATAATGAAATAATGACACTGATGGTCACAGTATATGCATTAAAAAAGCACTTCACTGGTTGGCTGGCAGGCAATGTGCCAAATGTCTGGGAAATAGATGAGGATCATAGAAACAAACTTAAAATTCACTTTATGTTACATTTTAGGTAAGTTAGCAACTGTTGGGAGTTTACTTCCTTTTTAACATACAGCACATTAGGTGAATGAATGAATTTACACATGGAAATCCAGGCAAACTATTGCGATTCCATCATAAACTACAAGCCTCAAACTTGAAGCACATGACCATAACTCCGGAACTAGAAAGCCGTTGTCTCTGCTGTAGGGGGGCCACATTAATTTCTTTGGAAACGGGCAAGTAAATGACCATCTTGTAAAACATCTGAGAGTCCAAGGAAAAGCAATTTTGAGTTCAGAACAGGGGAGGACATCTAGAGAAGAAGGGTAGGGGATCTCACTTGAGGCCAGTCCATGCTATTTCCTCTCTCTTCCTAACTACAAAAGCCTGGGCTCAGCCTTTGCTCTTGCAGTCATTAAATATACTGTTCCCCATCACCAGGTCCGTTTTGCTACAGTGATGGCTACAATCATAGCTTCTGAAACAAAATCACATAAAGCAAGCCCTCTTATACTTGCAAACCCTTACTTACAAACCATTTTAAAACAAACTAATTCCACTATGAGTGAAAATGAATCACAAGAAAGATTTAAAGTTATAAGAAAATGATTTCACTAGAATGCTCTTTTATGGGACTGGGGCTAGAAGTGGAAAATTTAATTCTCTGATCTAAAGACTTAGGGACCTCTGAAGGAAAAGGAGTTCTCAAAAAATTGAAAGAGCAAGTCATAGGGCACAATAAATTGGCTGAGCACGCCTTGTCTCTTTTAATAGGTTAAAGAATATCAGTGAGAAAAAAAAGAGTATCAGTGAGGATGAATAGTTTCTGCTTGAAGCACACTGACACAGAAACAAAGACTCTTGGAAACTTTATATTATTTAGTTCTCTTAACAATAAAAGGCCTTGTCTAGTCAACATTTGGAGCAATATTTCCCAGGGGCATTGTTACTATTTGAGAGGGATGAAAGAGTAGCATTCTCATGATACATTTTCATTTTCTGAGACTAAAGGTTTATGTCTTTAGGAGGCCCTGTTAGGATGTATTAAGAAGTGTGAACTAACACAAAGTCAGCCATGGTTCTCAGACATCCTCTGCTAGAGGACAGACAACTTTCTAAAGACTACAATCCCTCTGGAGAATCAGTACTCAGAAAAACTATAACGTCAGAAGGTGTAGATCAAGGAAAGGAAACCAAAAAGAAGAAAAAAAACCACAAAAACCAAAAACTAGGAATAAGATTAAACTCTTATAAGATTCGAGTTATGCTACGTATGGATAAGAGAGGCTTGGAAATGAATACCCAAGTAATTAACAGAGAATTTCAAAGTCATGCACAAGAGCTACTGACTTCTCCTTATAGCACAGTCCTTTTCTTCAAGATCCCTGACTCAAACAGTTATTAAAAATTGAGTTTGGAAGTCCTTATATTCACACCATCCAGTCAACTGGTAAGAAAATGGGTTCTCAAAGCCAGAACTGAAGAAACCTGGGAGCTGTAAACCTGGAACTTGCTCTCATTTGATTTTAGGCACGACTTCCCTCTAAAATGTTTTCTTATAATTTCTCATTCTACAGAACTGGGAAAAAAAAATTGTGAACATGCTGGCAACCAGAGGAGCTGTGATGTTACTTGTGGACAGTTGAAATCATAAAACCGTTACCGTGCTCCAACGCTTTCATGGGAAACCAGAAGAGGATGAGGGAGTGGACCAAGGCGTTGATGCAGTGACCCCAGAAAACCTACAGGAAAAACAAACCAAAGGAGTCAGGAGCTGCCCCCAAACTTTTGACCTCTGTGTAGCTCAACAAACCCCGCACTGTGCAGGATCCTGGCAGCCTGCTGCCCAGCTCCAGGAGCAGCACATTATTCTTAAATTTGGGAAAAAAAAAAAAAAGCTAACTACTTCTTAATTTTTCTCTACAAAAGACTGGATTATCTCCATAAAATATTACTTTAGTACAAAGACTAAAATATATGCCCACATACATACAACACACAATCTATTCATGACTGAAAAGGAGTGATCAGTTTCCTTCACCATCATTAGGAGAGACATTTTACAACCACCCAGGAAAAGGGTATTAGGTCAAAATTGTTCATAACAGACTGAAACTCGTATGTACTTTTGAATGCATGAGAAAGTTTTAGTTGTAAATTCTTACATGGCATGCTAATGCTTCTGTTTGATTCCTTTAGACCTCTCTCATTCAAACTTTAATTTCTTGGTTGAGAAATTCTCTTTACTTTAATGCTTAAGGTGAACTGAAAGAACACAAAGTTCAGTTTAACCTAAACTTCAGTTTCATCAACACGTTTTATCGTTCTCTTAACCCCTGAGACGAAAGAACTATTAAAGCCAGATTAAATACACCTAGAAGTCTACAACTTTGCTCTGGGAATTGTCACACAGTTTGATAGTAAGTAGTGGTGGGACAATAAAACATAATGAAAAACATTATTATAAGACGATAGGATTTCCCCCCTTTTGCACCACTCTTTCTCTGATTTCTCTGTCAAAAAGAAAGGAAAAAGAAAATTTCAAAGTGCCTGAAAATAAGTTTTAGGGTCTTTTCAGCTCTTTTGCCTTTGACTAGGGTCCATTCCCTACTCATGTCCCACCTTTAAATGGGCTTTGAATTCAAACTCTACAGAAAACAGATTTAATTTACGTAAATAATGCAGAGAAAATTACACAAAACAGATTTAATTTACATAAATCATGCAAAGAAAATGGGTCTTCTTGTCCCTTTAATAGAATCAAAGTGAACAACACTTGATACAGCCAGTCACCCAAGTCTCTCTGGAAGATAGTCTAACCAACAGGGTCCCTTTTATTTTGTCCAGTCTTAGACGTGCCTATTCCATCTGCTCACGGTAGGGCAGCTGTGAAGGACGCCCGTCAGTAACACTTAGCTCAGAAGCAAAGTCTTTGGTAGCCATGCTCTTGCTGAGGTCTGGAGAGGTCATGGTTATGTCATCCCCAAGGGTCACCCACACAAATTGTGAAAACCACCACACACAGGTCTGTAACTGAACTGGGCGATGGACCTCTGTCTAAACTTCTGAATCTTAACTGCACAAAACCCAAGACAGAAGCACAGCCCTGCCCACATTTCACCCCCTCCTCTCCCTGCCAGGTATGCTGGCCTGTCAGGCCGGGGTACCCGAGTTCTCTGCCATTTTCAGCCATGACTGGCCTTGGCCATTCCAAACTGTGCAATCCTTTAACATCCAACCCAGCTTCTGCTTGCATATCTCAGGGTTACCTACACCAATTCTGTCTCCGTTCTGATTTTCTGGTCTGAAAACAAAGCAAAACAAAACACACACACACACACACACACACACACACACAAGAAACCCCAAGCAAAAAACACCCCATGACTCACTCAATCCCTGTGTCCAGATCTAGCTAAATAAAAACCCAGCAAGGCAAGCTCCTGGCAGGCCTCAGCACAAGGCTGTGTAAAGGGGTGAGGGGGCTCTGCTGGCTGATCCTGAAGGGCCTAGGGTGTGGGTGCTACTGGCTGCACTCACCCCAGAGGCTTCAAGAACGGTGGAAAGGAGTCAGCAAACTGGAACTGAAAGATGCACCCCACACATCATGGGAACGTCACACCAGAAGCCATCTCCAATTCACTGGGCTTGCTGTGTGTGGAGCAGGAGGTGGGTGGGTGGGGTGGGGTGGGTGTGGTATCAGTGCTTCTTAAACGTTCCCCTCAACGTTCAGCTGTCTCACAAGCAGACCACCAGAGTGGAACAGCAAAAGGCAGAACCATGCCTTTCTGAGGTGACGATTCCATAAGCACCCCCTATTTACCTTGGTGTTGAAGCCTTCGGCGTTCTGGGTGATTTTGTAGAGCTGTGGAAACCTGAGCATGCTCTCCTGAGTGCAAGACCTCTCGAAGATTCCCAGAGTGAAGGGCGGCAAAGCTGTGAAAATCTGCCAGGAGAACAACAAGCCAGTAAGCCCTCCCGATTCTCACAGCTTCGGTGCTTCTCTTTTCCCCAAAGACGACTTCATTTACAGTCAAGTCCAAACCTGAGATTCCATGTTCCACGGCTCCCCAGACACCCTCCAAACAGAAAATAAATGAAAGACCACTTTGATGTAAAATGAATGCGTGAACTCTGGACACTGAAAACAATGCCATAAAATATTTGATTCACTAAGAAACTTTGTTCAGTTAACAACCACTTTCCTCTGTAAATTGGGCAGTGATGTAGGATGGTGCCACTGTGAGCTCTGTGAAGTGCTGTGCTCTCTCCTCGCACTGGCTGAGGCCCAATTTTATAACTTCCCACTCTGATTTTATACTCAAATTTCAGGAAGCATAACAGGACTTTATCCATTTATTCACCCATTAGACGCTGATGTGAATGAATTACAGGCCAGACACTGCGGTAAGCACCAGGAATACAGAGATTTACAAACCGAAGCAGAAAGAAGGAAAGGAAGCAGGTCCCAGAGCTGGGCTGGGTGACAGTAGGCTGACAGGTATAGGGACAAATACAGGGTGTCCATGAAGTTCATGTGCAATTCACTTTGTTACTATTGCAACATAAACATGGACCTCTAGGGGGTAAGATGAAGGAAGCGAAGGGAGAGCCATGCAAGGATTCCTGCACCAAAGGCTATCTGACCTGCAAGGTACTGGGCCCATGGAGCATGGCAGGATGACAGTGTGGGTGTGAGGGGTAGCTTCCCTCATGAGAGGAAGCGTCCCCATGAGAGACACACCCCTACAACACTCCCAGGCATCAGTGATATCCAGGAGCATATTTGGAGGTGTTGAACAAAGTTGACAGGAGGCCATCACTTGGACTTAGCTCTGGCATTTGGCCCCAGCAGACCAGATGAAAACAGAACCAAGTCAGTCCTGCTGCCAGTGGCTTCATCCAACTGAACTGTGAAATACATGAGTTTTCTAAAAAGACCCCAGGAAATTCAAGGCAACTGATCTGAAAGGATCTAGTTAACTTGAGCCATCAGAAGAAGGGAGTCCCTTCTTATTCTAACTCTACAGTCATTTTGAAAGAACCAATCAGCTTTTGTTCTGTTTCTGATTTCTTGTGCCTTTTTCTTATTTTTTTTAAAGAGGCAGCTTCCTGCTCTATCACCCAGGCTGGAGTGGAGTGGTGTGATCATAGCTTATACCTAGGTTCAAGTGATCCCTCAATTTCTGCAGCCCAGGTAGCTGGGACTATAGGGGGGTGCTACTGTATCCAGCAGATTTTTCTATTTTTTTTTTTTTGTAGAGACAGAGTCTTGCTATGCGGCCTAAGCTAGTGTCAAACTCCTGGCCTCAAGCGGCCCTCATGCCATGGCCTCCCAACATGCTGGGACTGTAAATGTGAGCCACCATGCCCCGACTCTTCAGCCCTTTCCTTACTACTGAGCCAGCATTCTCTGCTCAGCTCGCTAAAGCACTCATTCTCCTAGCATGAGAGGTTGTCTGATTCCAGAATTGCTAAAAAAAGCCAATTCGATTTTTAAATGTTTGTAATTTTTGTCTTTTGTCAGAAGGATCTTCTAAGACACACAGGATGATAGACAGAGGCTAGTTAAGGGTGTGGAGTGAGACAAGGATAGGAGGAGACCAAACACCCTCCGGTGACAATGACTTCCTGGGGAGATGGCACCTTCTAAGACTTTGACTTTCACCTGTACTTATAGGTGTGTGGTGCATGCTCACATTTCTGCGTTAGAAAGAGAAAGCTGGGTGCCGAGGGAGCAGTTTGGAAGAAACATGTCATTTCATGTAATTTCAACCAGGACATGATGTGGCCTGAAGGTCATTCTTTACTTGATTCTGGGCCTGGTTACTCACTGCCCAGTGTCAGCACCAATCGAGGCCACATCCGGAGACCCAGAAGCTCTCAGGTCTGTGGGAACAGTATTCTTGTTTCCAGGAGAACAGCTCACACCAAGATCTAGAGACTGAGTATGTGGCCAGAGAAAGTCTTCCCCACATCTGCTAGGATCACACAACCAGAGGTGTGGTGACAAAGGCTGGCAAAGTCTCACACTCTTCCTTCACCCAGAGCAGAATAGAAGGTACCCTGGGTTTTGAAAGTGCTTCAAAAACTGCAAGAAGAAATTGATGTACAGTTGTCTTGTCCGTACAGCCCCCAAAAGTTGTCTGTTTCATGATTAAAAGGAGCTCCTATCAAACATCTCAATCTCCACACACGTTTTAGTGCTTACCTTCACCTCCACTGCTTTGCATTACTGCAAGGGTGATATGATGTGTGCCTTTTTCACCTGACTTTCTATTCTTCCCACTTCAGATCCGGCCCTGTCCTTCCTTATGACGAGCCCAGAAAGTTCTGCATCTTTCCCACTCTGCCGTCCACTGTGTAAGCGCACGTGCACATGTGCAGGGTCAGACATCGTGGTTTGTCTTACAAAAAGTGAACATTATATACATTTGGCTTCATTCTACTTTTCTTGCTAAACAATTCATCACAAAAAGCCCTCCAATCCCTTGGGTTTGACACTAATTCAGTCTTTTTAATACTCACATAATAATTCATAGTACAGATGTACCATTTTTTTTTTAGCCATTCATCCTCTGATAGGCATTCATTTTATTTCCAATTCTTTGCTACCACAAACATGTAACAAACATCTACACATCATCATGACATATATAATTTTTCTTGTATTACTATGGGAAGGAGGCCCAGCAGTAGCGTTGTTGTTGTTTTAATTTTACTAGATGCTGCCTGGTTGCTTTCAAAAAAGTTTCCAGTCATTTTCTTCCCACACCTTGCAAAAGACAAGAGCAAACTTCATTCTGATTCCCTATCATCAATGGTTGTTATATTGGTCTTTTAATATTCTCTAGTCTGAAAAATTAAAGACATTAATTCTTACTTAACAAAATTACATTTCCCCAACTAAAAGAGTGTTTCAGTAAGTTTTCATATATTTGAAATATGTGTGTGTGGGTGTATACATGTTTGCAATTCTATGAAATGTCTGGTCAGGTGCTTATGTCCATTTTCTATCTATGGTTTATCCCCTTATAACATTTGTCTACTGAGTTTTAAAAGGTTTCTTTTACCATATAAAACCTTTTCATGTGTATTTTAATTAATTTATTTTTTGAGATGGAGGTCTTACTATATTGCTGAGGGTGGTCTCGAACTCCCAGGCTCAAGCAATTCTCCCACCTCAACCTTCCTGAGTTGCTGGGACTACAAGTACTAACCGTATCATCTGGCTGATTTTTTTTTTTTTTTTTTTTAGACAGAGTCTCACAATGCTGCTCTCTGTAGAGTGCCGTGGTGTTACAGCTCACAGCAACTCTTGGGCCCAAGTGATTCTCCTGCCTCAGCCCCCCAAGTAACTGGGACTACAGGTGCCCGCCAAAACGCCCGGCTATGTTTTTGTTGCAGTTGCCATGTTGTTTAGCTTGCCTGGGCTGGGTTCAGACCCACCAGCCTCGGTATATGAGGCCAATGCCATAACACTGTGCTACAGGTGCTGATCCCATCCGGCTAATTTTTAAAAAATGGTGTTAGAGATGGAGTCCTGCTACATTGCCCAGGTTGGTCTTAAACGTCTGGGCCAAAGCGCTCGATCTTCCCACCCTCAGCCTCCTAAGTAGTTGGTACTATAGGCACAAGTACCCAGCTAAAAGCTTTTAATGTTTAAAGGGTTAAGAATAGTTTATGAGTGTCCAATGGTGGTTATAGAAGTTTCCCTTTCTTGAATCTTAACATGGTTTCAGAAGTGTCTTGTAGGAGTATTAAAGTTTCATTTTTCATATTCAAGTCTTTACTATATCTGGAATTAATTTTTCTGAATGGTATAGTATAGGAATCCAATTTTTTTCCAAATAAAGAGCTTGCTGTGAGAACACAATTAATCCAAACTTTTCTCACTAAACTGAAAGATCACCTTTAACCTTTATCAACTTTTCATATATTATAGATCTAGAATCTAAAACTGAGATCTAGTTATAGAATATCTTAATTATTTAGTTCTTTACCAATGACATTGGTTGGCTATGGTGGCTTTGTGGTACAGTTGTATTTAGTAAAGACATATCTACCCCATGGTCTTTTCGGACTGTGCTATGCATACTTATTCACAAGTACTCATTAATTCCATTTATAATTTAATATAATTTTAAAATCTTGTCCCCTTTTTCCTCCCCAATCCCCTATTGGGATTAATTCTATTTGGCATCACATTAATTTATATATAAATTTTAGAGGGTTTTTTATGATATTGTTTTCTCATACAAGAAAAAAGTATGTTTCACAATTGTTCCAATCTTAATTTGTATACTTCAATAAGTATACTTTTGAATTGCATACTTTTTTCATGCAGGCAAAATAAAAATTATTCTTATCATGTATAATTTTAATTGCTATTTCAAAAGGAATGACTACATGATACCCACTTTGTATTTTATTTCTCCATGTCCATTGCTAGAGTGAAAAAGAAAAGCTATTGATTCCTAAGATAGACAAAAGTGATTTTTTTCCCTCTTTCTTCCTTCCTTTTTTTTTTTTAGATAGGGTTTTGCTTAGGCAAGAGTACAGTGGTGTCATTATAACAGCTCACAGCAACCTCCAACTCCTGGTCTCAAGTGATCCTCCTGCCTCAGCTTCCCAAAGTGCTGGGATTGTAGGCCTGAACTACCTTACCTGGCCCTGACTTTTATATATTTATCACTTATTTGGTCACCTAATCAAATTCTCTTATAATCGTAGGATTTTTCTACTGCTACCTTTTGGGTTTCTAGATAAATAATTATATATGAGCATATTTACATGGTCATACCATCTGTGAGCATATTTGTATAAGCACAGAATTTGTTCATTGTTTTCCTAACATTTGTAATAGTTATTAGATCTTCTTGACTGCTACAAAAAGTTCCAAAAGAGTGCTGAATTATATAGTGATGGAAGGCATCATCTTAACTAATTCTCATTTAAAATGATATAGTTATAGAATTTTACCATTTATGGCAACATGCAACTGTTTTTTGTAAATAGTAGGGATTGTGGTTAACTGGCTTCTCTCTATTCCTGTTTTAGAGTTCTTATTTAGGAAATGGCAGCTGAATTCCTTCAAAACTTTTGTAGCATCTGCTGATTGGATCATTTATTTCTTCTTTATTTTGTTAATACAGTGATATTTAGAAAGGATTTTAAATTTCAAACCTCTTTCCTATCTGTCTGGAATAAATCATATTTGATCAAATACTTCATTATTTTAACAGACAACTGCCCTCCATTTGCTGATATTTCATTTAGAATTTTTGTGTTTGTTTTTAAATGAGGTTGGCCCATAGTTTTCTTCTTCAAATTATGCTGGCTTGACAACAGGGTTAGTTTTCTGTAACAGGCTTAACAACATAAAGTTCTCTCTTCACTAAGAAATATTTGAAATTTAGCTACAACTCACCCGATCCTGGTAGCATTTGTCCCTGATGGCCTTTTAATCTCATTCCACCCGCAAAATAAAATGATACAGAAACTTGACTATGCATCTAGTGAGAACATAATGAGATAGCATGGGGAGATATAAGAGTTTCAAGATTATTTTAATGTTACTTAACTGCTATGAGAATTAAATTGAGAAGCAGTGATTTGGTCCTTTAGCTGCCTTGGGGAATCAAGTATAAAGAAAACATTCAGAAAAAATTACTTTATTATAAGGACATTTGCACTCATGTCTATAACAGCTCAATTTACAACTGCAAAGAGTTGGAAACAACCAAGTGCCCATCAAGCCATGAATGGGTCAATAAACTGTGGTATATGTATACTGTGAAATCCTATCTAACCATTAAAAAGATGGAGACTTTGCATCTTTCGTATTTACCTAGGTGGATGTGGAGAACATTCTTCTTAGTAAAGTGTCTCAAAAATGGAAAAACAAGCATCCCATGATTAATAACTATAGGCCCACACAAGAGAAAAACACAATTAAATTCAAGAAGGGTAGGCGGGTAAGTTCCCACCTAATAGGTACAACATAGGAGTATATGTGACAACTCGGACTTTACACTTTACAAAAGCAAACATTGTAACCTCATCGTATGTACCCTTATATTAATCTTAAATTAACAAAAAAAAAGAAAAAAGAAAAACGAAAAAAATGCATAAGAAGAAAAAGCAGGAGAGAAAGACTTCTTGAAGAAAATGGCAAGGAAGAATCCAGCCCAGCAGTGGGGATCACTAGTAAATGCCTTACACATTATAAACTGCCCTTGCAGCATGGTGCCTATGTCTCAGTGGGCGCTGGCCCTATATACTAAGGGTGGTGGTTCAAACCCAGCCCCGGTCAAACTGCAACAAAAAATAGCCAGGCATTGTGGCAAGTGCCTATAGTCCCAGCTACTTGGGAGGCTGAGGCAAGATAATCACCTAAGCCCAAGAGCTGGAGGTTGCTATGAGCTGTGACACCACAGCACTGTACCAAGGGTGATAAAGTGAGAATCTGTCTCTAAAAACTAGACAAACAAAAAAACAAACTGTCCTTACAGGGGGGTCTCTGGCATGATACTGGCCTGGGAAAAATTGTTGAATAGGACATTACTGGAACAGTAACAGCACAATTGGAATATGGACTAATACAGATCAGATAAGGGTATCATGTTGGCTCGGTGCCAGTAGCTTAGGGAGCCAGACACATACACCAGGGCTGGTGGGTTCAAACCTGGTCTGGGGCAGCTAAAAAATAATGACAACTACAAACAAACAAACAAAAACAGCTGGTGTTGTGGCAGGTGCCTGTAGTCGCAGCTACTTGGGAGACTGAGGCAAGAGAATCGCTTAAGCCCAAGAGTTTGAGGTTGCTGTGAGCTGTGATGCCATTGCACTCTATCAAGGGCGACATAATGAGACTCTGTCTCAAAAAATAAAAAAAAATAGTATCCATGTTAAAGCTTTCTGATTTGATTTGTTATACTGTGGTTACTTAAAAGAAACATCTTGCAGTTATGCACTAAAGTATTAACCAAAGTGGCAACACATGCCCTGCTGGTTCAGCGTTGTGTGTGCACCTGTGTAGGCACAAGCATGAATAGAGAGAATGAAAATGGGGACAAAATGCTAATAACTGATAAATCTGGGTGAAGGGTACAAAGGAGTTCTTTGTATTCCTTTTTTCAACTTTTCTCTCATCTTCGAAGTATTTCATGTAAAAGTCATCAAAACAGCTTCCATGGAGGCAAAACTCATGCCCTGAATATCATCTGTACCTCGCCCCCCAGCACGAGTGATTCTGGATGCCAGGGACCCTTCTGAGCCCACTTTGCAGTTCCCTGACCTCCCCACTGGTCCGTCCCACCTGCCAGCGCCCCTTGGCAGCTGGCTTCGATGCCTGCACTGTGCTAAACTTGGCGTGTTTCACTTCTGAAATATGCTTCTCTGCCACAAGGTCAAAAACCTCACATATTCCCAGCCCTAGCAGTCAAAGGTCCCTGTGGGTCTTAAAGTTTAATGTGTATAAAAACAAGTAAACTATTTTGTTTAAAATTCAATATTTCTGAGACACTCTTTGTTAGGCTGAGATAGGATTCAGGAATCTGCATTTTTTTCAATCAATCCTTGTTCTTGGGCGAGTGGTCTGGGTCCTTATTCTATTGATTTTCAATCAATCCTTATTCTTATGCGAGTGGTCTTATTTTGATCAACACCGCCCTCTCGTTTGTCAGCATTTTGTGTGTAGTAAGCACTCAAAAAATTTTGTTGAATTAATTTGAGTTGCCCAAGGCTGCACGAGCATGGAAATAAGGCTAAAATCCACTGATCCTGAGTGCCGGTGACATGCATTCCGTCCTGTCTTTGGCTCTGCAGCACAGCCTCCTACGCATCGGTGCTCTGTTTATAAAATAGGTACATGGCATACATTTGTGTGAAGTGTCAACTCCAGGACACTGAAACACTGAATAATTACAGTGCCATCCCCACATTTCCCCCAAGTGGCTGCATAACTCTAACCTACTAGAAATAGTTTCAAGTCCTATAGAGTTAGCAGCCTTGAGTCCCTATCCATAGAGTGGGCAGTTAGAAGAGCTTTTCTAGCACAGGAAAAAAAGGGGTCAGTGTCTGTGTGCACTTTCATCTTTTAGGCCATCAGTATCTTCAAGGAATGTGCTGGTGCACTCTTCCCCAAGTAAGAGTTACCAACTCACCAGCACAATTAAAACTCCATATCCAACTCCAGGCTCGAAGGTGTCTGAGTCCACACATCTCACACTCTTAAACTTGTAAGCCACACAGGACCAGGGAAAGCTGCTATATTCAGCATTTTATACCCAGCATCCAGTAGAAAGGAGTGTGGAATGCACAGATGACTTAAATATCCAGCCACCAAGGGATGTATACACTGTAAATATTTATAGCTCCTCAAGTCAAGTTATTGCATGTCTGGTGACTTCCACCTATACCCATCTATGATGGTTGCTTCACAATATAAACTTCCACGGAGCAGAGGCTGCCAGAGTTAGGGTTCAGTGCAAGTGGGTGAATGTGTCTCAAGAAACCAGCCATTCTGGGGTCTTTAGAGCACTCAGAGGCAAGCCCCTTAGCTCTTCTTGCCAGTGAAACAAAAGCAAGAATACTAAGAAGCTACTGAGTCATTTTAGCTTATAGTTTTTATTTATTTCTAGCTTTTGAATTCATTACAGCCAAGTAATAAAAAAAAGAACATGGAAATCATGAAAAGCACCAGATGAGCTGATTACCGTCCTCCACAGTAACTGGAAGTCAGAATTCACTATTTCAGCTCTGACTGTGGAAGAAACATTCTTCCAGAAGAACAGATACTCTTTCAAGAAGGGCAAAAAGCACACTAGATTACATGCAATCATATGCATATGCATATATTCAGACCTATGTTTAAGAATTCAGAACCAAAATAATGAAGTGGAATGAGTTGAGATGTTCTGAAATTTTTACTTGAGCTAAAAACATGAAAATGTTGCATATGCAAATAGTAAGGGGGCAGGGTAACAAGGGTCCATTATCAAGATATATGGGTTAATAATTTCATGGGGTTATTCAAGAATGATCTGCTATGATTGAAACCATGTGTGGAGAGTTTGGGCTTCTGCAGGATGTGTCGCAGCAACAAAGGGCCTAAAGATGTATTTGTACTGCCTGCTAAGTATACAGATGACTGACGTAGATACACTTCCCAGACGTAAACAGTGAAGGAATGTCGCTGAAGTTCTGCATGCTATCAGATAGAGATGAAGAATGCTTACCACATTGTACAAGCCGATGCACCAGCGTTCAAATAAAATCTGCCCAGAAAATCCATTAACAAAGGCGAACCAGAGCTGAAAGAGAAGAAAGTTCATGAAGTTTTATATCAATATTGACCTAAATGTTTCCATTCACTGAACAAGTAGCAGGGAATGTGGACCACCAGCTGGACACAGCTGTTAAGGAATAATGAGCCCCAGGGCTGTAGCAGTTGTTCTTTCATAAAATACATATGGCCAATAGTACCCATATCAATAGTTTAAGGAAAATTTACAGTTAAGGCATGCATCATTTTAGAAGGTAATATATTATAAATGTTTACAGAAAAGCATCTTATATTTAATTTCTAACTAAAAGGTTTTATGTCAACATTTTCTCATTGACCAGAAGACTCTCAACTTCACGTTCTTTTTTCCTATAAAGTTGATTTGATAAATATGACTGGTCTTTGTAGGACTTTCAAATAAATAAACATCGTAAATAAAAGACAACAAAAACTCCTCTGTTGGTCATGTATGTCCTTAGTTCATAAAATATTGATTAATTAATTGCACATCCATTTGCCACCTCAACAAAGGTCAAAACTCATGGTCAAATCACCGGAGTAACAGGGGATGTATAAATAAATAAAATATAGACTGTTCTTTATACTTTCACGCAGTCTATAATTCTAAGTGATTAGGCAAGACTGACATAAAAACAACCATAGAGCAAAGTGCCAGTACATGACAGTGCTGCACGACAAGGGAATAAAACACTATCAGACGGGTTCAGAAGCCCTGGGGGTGACTGGAAGACAACACAGGCGTCAGCAGTGGAGAGGAAGACAGGGCAAGCTATCAGAGGGCAGAACCCGGACTTAGAAAGGAGCAGGCAGAAAATATGGAACACAAATGTTGCTGCTTAAATTCAGTGAAATTTACGCACAATGACCAGATTCCAACGATTTGGGCAGACTTTATAAATTATCCTGTACAAATCACAGAACCTACTTTAGCGGAATAAAATCATGAGAGACTAACCCTGTTCACAGGACCTTACCAGCAACATAGCACAGCTACGCCAAGGTGACCTGCGTTGAGATGGACTCTGGTACTGAAAATAGTTATTACTGACTCAGATTTTTCAAAATCAGTTTCTTGACTCTACCAGATGAAGTTTCTTAAGACAGGAATTGTTGCCTATGCTGTCCTATGCATGATACTAGGTACAAATAGGGACTGGCCAAGTCTCAGTGGGATCAGATCAAATGTCTCCATTTAATTGCTGGATAAAGTTCTCTTTAACTGTGAACATACTAATAACCACCGAACTGTACACTTTAAATGAATGAAATATAGAGGTTTGTAAATCACATCTCAATAAAGCTGTTGTAAACGCAAACAAAAACAAATTTTCCCTTGAATACAGACTTCATCGTTTCATTCCCCAGTCAAAAAAACCTAGTAGGGCTTCCTCCTAAATCCAAGATAAGCTTGCTGACTTTCAAAAATCCTTCCACACAAAATTTTTTATCTTTAAAACTTTTAATTTTATTGTAAATTGGAAGTTTATAATTATATATATTTATGGGATACAAAGTGATGTTAAGATTTATAAATACGGTGTAGAATAATCAGGTCAAACTAACCAATACATCTATCCCCTCAAACACTTATTTTTCTGAGGCAAGACTCTTAGCAATCTTAAAATGTACAATACACTATTATATTTGGCAAGCTGTGCTCGGAAAACAAACATAAGCAAACAAATCTTATCCTTCTATCTAGCATTTTGCCTCCTTTGACCACCATCACCCCCTTCTCTCTGTGCCCACTGTTAAATGCAGGAACTGGCAACTTTTCTCCTATTCACTCCATGTCAACTTTCCTCCAAGAAGTCTGGCTGTTCTTGATGAAGAAATACTGGTGGAGAACTAATAACCACAGAGTCATACTATGTTTTATGCTTGGAAAATTCTTATAACACCTATTCAAATATCAGACATTCCTAAAACCACAATTTCAATCCCGCTCTCTCCCTATCATCGGCAATCAACATTTCCACTACTCTGGATGTACATCTGATTCAAAGGAATGTGTAAATTATTTCAAGGGTTTTACCTTAATTTTCCCAAGACTGTGTTACAATTCTGAGTTCTTCTAGTCAAACAATTGAGCAAACACTGATCAATATTTAATGAGCACTCAATTAACTGACATCCAGTTAGTCTGCTGTCTTGTTGAAGGTGATAGCAATATTTCTACTGTTCTGCCCTCCTCACCCAAAATAGCAAAAATAATTAAAATAGAAAAGAAATAGCCATTTCCAAAGAAACTACTAGCATCCTTAACACAACTACAAATGACACAGGAGAGACACTGGTATGTATTCACGGCAGAAGAGATCAGATCAGACGGAATGCCAACAGCACACAAAACCTACACATTAAAATAGAGTAAAAAAATTCCACAAAATAGGTGAAACAACTCAAGAAATGGCTGACCTAGCTCTTATTTAGAGCTAAAATATAGAGGCAGGGGCACACAGTGGCAGAAGTCCCTGGGTGGATTCAGCACAGCAGGTACACTGAAGCCGAAGGGCAATTAATGCATAGACACATTTCTTTCCCCCTTTTCCCCCCAGGAATCAAGGAGGGAAAACAGCTGGGTACAGTAGGAAGCATCAACAGCAATGAACTTGGCAGACACTGGTCAAGATGAACTGAAAAGAAAAAAATGCAAAATCATCCAGCAGACTACTTACAACATACAGAAATTTCCCATGAGGCACATAAGCCTCCTCTTCCCAGGGGATGTATGGAAGCAAGGGAGGTGCTCACTATTGAAAAGTGATAGGAGACCAGTGAAAAGATCAGAAAATTGGATAAGAAATTAGTCTGAGGCAATTTTTAAGCTTTCCTCCCTAGAAATACGTAAAAATAACGGAATAAAATAAAAGGACATGACAAATGTATATGAGATATTCTTCATAGAATAATGAGGGCACAGGGCAGAAGAAAATTTTGAACTTGCTGGTGAGCCTAAAAGAGCTAACAGTATTGACCTAGGAGAAGAATTTATGAAGAAGATCCCATTGGCAATTGCAGCAACACCAAAAATAAATAAAAGGGGCATGATCAAGCTAAAAAGCTTCTACACAGCTAAGGGTACAACTAAAGCAAAGCGACAACCTTCAGAATGTGAGAAGATATTCACAGGTTACAAATTTGACAAAGGCCTAGTAACCAGAATCTACAGAGAACTCAAACTAATCAGTAAGAAAAAAGCAAACAATCCCATTTCTCACTGGGCAAGAGACATGAACAGAATCTTCTCCCAAGAAGGCAGAAAAATGGCCTTCTTGGCCATGGACACATGAAAAATGCTCATTGTCCCTAGTCATCAGAGAAATGCAAATCAAAAACACCTTGAGATATCATCTAACCCCAGTGAGAACAGCCCACATCACAAGATCCCAAAGCTGTAAAGGCTGGCATGGATGTGGAGAGGAGGGAACACTTTCACACTACTGGTGGGATTGCAAACTAATACAGTCTCTTTGGAAGGAAGTATGGAGAATCCTCAAAGAGCTAAAAGTAGATCTTCCATTTGATACTGCAATCCCATTAGTAGGTATTTACCCAGAAGAAAAAAAAAATCATTTTGCCATAAGGACATTTGCACTAGAATGTGTACAGCTGCTCAATTCACAACCACAAAGATGTGGAAACGGCCCAAGTCTCCCTCAAGCCAGGAATGGATAAATAAACTGGAATACTATTCAGCCACAAAGAAAGATGGACACTTCACATCTTTTGAATTTACCTGGATTTGGAGAAAATTCTCCTAAGAATGGAAAAGCAAGCATCCAATGTATTTGATATTAATATAAAACTCATGAACAACTACATGCCCACACTAGAGGAAAAAACATTTAAATTCAAGAATGGGAGGTAAGGGGGAGGAATTTTGGTAAGCTCTCACCTAGTGGGTATAATGTAGTGTATACGGCACATCTCCTGGGTGAAGGGCTCAACTGAAACTTGGATGTTACCTAATAAATGCAAATAATGTAACCTAATTCAGTGTACCCTTATATTTATCTGAAAAATTTTTAAAAAAACTAATGAGGGCTCGGCGCCTATGGCTCAGCGGGCTAAGGTGCCAGCCATGTACACCTGAGCTGGCGGGTTCAAATCCAGCCCAGGCCCGCCAAACAACAATGACGGCTGCAACCAAAAAATGGCCGGGCGTTGTGGCGGGCGCCTGTAGTCCCAGCTACTTGGGAGGCGGAGGCAAGAGACTCGCTTGAGCCCAGG
>CAUYRH010012854.1:0-10773 GCA_963574655.1 Perodicticus potto | reverse complement strand
GGGGTGGGCCGATAGAGGGAGGGTTAATAGGCGGAACCACACCTATGGAGCATATTGCAAGTACAAGTTGGATCTATTAGGTGTAGAACACAAATGTCTTAATGCTGTAATTGGGTAAATGAGGTGAAGGCTATGTTAATTAGTAGCATGTAAGCACTCCAATTTGTACAAATAATCAACACATTGAATCCCATAATGGCATAAATGTATTCATGATCTATGTACAAATGACTTAATAAAAAAAAAGAAAATAACATCTAAATGGCCTAAAAATATGAAAAATGCTCAACATCACCAATCATCAGGGAAATGCAAATTAAAACCAGAATGGCCATCATTAAAAAGTCAAATAGCAATGGATGCTGGCACTCTGTGGGAAACAGTACAGAGATTCTTCAAAATGTATAGACCTGCCCTTTGACACATCAACCCACATCTACTCAAAGGAAAATGAAGTCATTTAATCAAAAAGACACCTGCATGGGAATGTTTATCATAGCATAATTCACAATAGCAAAGACATGAAATGAACATATGTGCCTTCAAGTTTAGAGTGGATAAAGAAAATGTGATATGTGTATCACACACACATACACACACACACACCCATAGAGTACTACCCAACTGTAAAAAGGAATGAAATCATATCATTTGCAGCAACAGGGAAGGAAGCATCTCAGGAATGGAAAATCAAACACCATATGTTCTCACTAATAAGAGAGAGCTAATAAATGTGTGCACATGGGCACAAAGCAATATAAAGGACATTAGAAACCAGGAAGGAAGAAGGGTGGGTGTGGGAAACTTACCCATTGGATACAGTGAACACTATCGTAGAAATGGGAACACCAAAAGCTTTATCCACGATATCCTTGTCACAAAAACACTTCTACTCCCTTAATAGTTTGAAATAAAAGAAAAATTTAAAAAATAAAATGTTTTCCAACATTTAAAGCTTGACGGTTATAAAATTGTTTGCAATTATTAAGAAATTTTTACTTTTCAGTAACACAAAATATTTCAACAAGTAGGTGGGAAGCAGAGAATCTTTGAAGATGATGCTATAAGATTTCTCTTTCTAAAAATCTGCTCCTAAAATTTTTTACTTTTATTTTTTCTAAATTATTGAAAGGGAATATTGTACTTACTTATGAAAACTTGTTTCGTTTTCATTTTTCACTATCAGTGAAATATCACTAAGATCTTTTGTCGAATTTATTTTTTATTAATTAATTAATTTTTTTTTGTAGAGACAGAGTGCCACTTTATTGCCCTGAGTAGAGTGCCATGGTGTATCACAGCTCACAGCAAACTCCAACTCCTGGGCAATGCCCTTGCCTCAGCCTCCTGAGTAGCTGAGACTACAGGCACCTGCCACAATGCCCAGCTATTTTTCTTTTGCAGTTTGGCCAGGGCTGGGTTTGAACCTGCTGCCCTCGGTGTATGGGGCCAGCACCCTACCCACTGAGCCACAGGCACCGCCCTTTTTTGGAATTTAAAAGTCCACATTGGAGAGTCAATCAGGAGACATAAAGTTCAACTTCACAATGACGATTAAATTCGGTGAAATGGGTTATCTCACGAGCTTGGGGAAGTACAAGTGACAACTTTCTGAAGGGCAGTTTGAAACTCTCCATTAATCTCCTTACATTTTCATGTATTGTGTTTATTTAGTTTCACTTCTAGAAGTATATGCAATAGAGAAAAATTGGAGATGTATCCAGGTATTTCTTAAAATATAATAAACAAAACAATATTAACACATTCTCTTTGTAAAGCAACACAAGAATGGAGAAGCAAGAATCCAATGTACTCTAATATGAAGGAAGTGGATGAGCTAATATGAGGAGGGTAGGGGAATGAGCAAGTGGGGAGAGGGGAGGAAGGAGGGAATGGGTGGTCACAGTGTATGGCAACCTCTTGGGGGCAGGACACAATTATAAGAGGAACTTTATCAGCTCAGCGCCTGTAGCTCAGTGAGTAGGGCGCCAGCCACATACACCAAGCTGGTGGGTTCCAGCCTGGCCCAGGCCTGCTAAACAACAATGACAACTGCAACCAAAAAATAGCTGGGCTTTGTGGCAGGCACCTATAGTCCCAGATACTTGGGAGGCTGAGAATGGCTTAAGCCCAAGAGTTTGAGGTTTCTGTGAGCTGTGACACTATAGCACTCTATCAAGCGTGACATAGTGAGACTGTGTCTCAAAAAAAAAAAAGAGGGACTTTATCTAACAAATGCAGTCAGTGTAACCTAATTCTTTGTACCCTCAACAAATCCCAAACAATTAAAAAATTAAAAATTAAAAAAAAAACAAACAAATCGAAACACCCAATATAATTTGAAAGTATGGAATGAATCATAATTAGGTCTATTACTATAATACAACAATATAGACCTTTTATCTATTTTTTTTTTTTTGCAGTTTTTGGCTGGGGCTGGGTTTGAACCCACCACCTCTGACATATGTGGCCAGCGCCCTACTCCTTTGAGCCACAGGTGCCTCCCCATTGATCTATTCTTAAATTAATATTTAGGGGTATAGACATATGCTAATAATAAAGTTAAGTAAATAAGAGGAATGAAGACTATCACCCCAATTCTGGAAAGATATATGTCAAAATGTTAACCTTTATTATCACTAACAGATGATATAATTGGAAGAAGCTTTTATTTTCTATTATATACATTTTATATATTCCACAACAAACATATATGACTTACTTAATAATAATAAAGTAAAAACTAATAGAGCTGGCACATAAAATTTGTACCTCTAGCTAAACCTCTTATGAACACTGAACTTAGTTGACAAGCAGTTTCTGGATATTGCTGTCCACATTGTTTACATGAGTAGCTGAGGCTCCACGGATCCCCCAAATCTGCTATTCTTCCATAATTTCCTAATTCCGTTTACTTAACTACCATCTGCTTAGTCGCCCAACATAGATATTTAAATTCATCTTGATCTCTTTCTCTTTCATTATTCTAAAAAATAACTCTAATTCCAGTACATTATTTCTACTAAATGGCTAAATGCATCTTCTATTCCCTAAATCAGCAGCACCTACAGAAACAGGAAAGGTTTAAATCTGTCACAGAAAGTTAACAAGCACATAGCTTCAGTTTTTGGAGAGTTTAAACCAGACATATGTCCTACCCATAACAAATTCTTCATCATTTCCTAAGCAAGAAATGCTGTTCCCCTTAAAATTTCTACTCAGTCTATAAAACAGCAGAAGTACACATCTTACCTCTCCTCTGAAATATCTTCTGAGTAATCCTGGAGTTCAGTCCTGGTAAAACTGAACCAATTTCATTGCATTGCAAATCATTTCACAAGCTATTTTTGAAGGACTCAGCACATTGAATAGTAATTATTTGCTTCCGTAAGTTCTTGCCACTAGATCATGGTCTCTTCTCTAGAACCTTATTTTGAAAGAAGAAGATGTAATCCTTCTTCCCTGCTCCTAATGTTAACACAGTATGAGATAAGGCAGGAATTCAGTAATGTCTTCTGTATAGCATTATTCGATTATTTTATGTTATGCTGTTAAGTTCAAATGCAAATTTCTATTGATTTCATCAATAAATAAATCTAAGTTTGCTGTAGTCCCCATTCCTATAAAGCTTAGAATTTATCCTGATGTCATGTAATAGTCAGAAAAGCAGACCCTCTTTAATTAAGATAAACACTTCATATTATCAAGACATTCATAATAACTTTGGTAAGAAAACCTATCTTTGCTGTGAATCTAAGTACCAGACTTAGGCCAGGCACTTCATATATTTAATTTTTCTTGATATTTTTACTTAAGAAATGAGGAAACTGGAGCCCAGAATGTTAAATAATTTTGATAAGTTCTCATAGCCATTTAGTATTAGGTCTATGTAGGACCAAGCCCACGTCTGTATGATTAGAAAACCAGTATCCTTAAATCAACTGGAAAGTTTTTGTAAAAAAACATACAAATTTTTTTTATGGGTATTATGTGAATATGTTCATATTTTCTGAGTTAGATAGGAAAACTTAGAGCAAGAAGTAATAGTACTTAAAATTTCAATTATTTGTAGGAAATATTACTCAACTAAACAGTAAACATCTGATATGATTTTTAATTCTCTTTTATTTTCCCTACGTGTCTACAATTGACAAAATCTTTGATAAAGTATCTCAAGAAAAGCTTAGGAATAATGCCATAAATACAGGCTGGATGTTAACGTAATTAAGAAGAATAGAAAGTGTTTCTATTATCAGACTCAGAAATTATTAATGGATTGATTCCAATTTGTACCATTTCATTAATGCCTTCCATGAGGAATTAGAGAGCATACTTATTACATTCGCAGATAATAAGGTTATTGATATGACAAAAATACATGGAGAAGCAGGTTCAATTGATTTATAGAGATTAGAAGAATGGGCTAAATCTTTAGTAACTGCAATTGAGAGGAATTACTATAATTTTTTTCCCTTTGTTCTAAACATCTAAATAAAATATTAGGAAATGATAATAGCAAACAGAGCTACAGAATGTAGAAAAATGGGAAGATCTGTTGTTTTCCTTCAACCTTTAGATCAAGGTAAATCAATAGGATAATGTGGCTGCATCAGACAAATAAAACCATAGGTGGAAAAAATGGAATTCCTGAATTTTTGAAGAAATAATTTCCCCTAATACATGCAGAATCTTCCAGGCTTTAGAAGCTAGCAGCAAATGAGGACATGAGCCACGGTTCTGGGAAATCCTTTAACAATTGTCTTCCAAATTACCATGTGAATTGGGCAGTACTATTCCAGAACAAAATTAACCAAAAATCACTTGGGAAAGTAGCATTCTTTAACACAATGTTGAAAATGTTGTTTGATTAACTTGAATAATGAGTATATATTTACATGTGCTCCCTGAGGCCAATGTGTCTTACTTGAGTGTTTTATCCATTTTAGTTTGCTTACTATTTAATATTTTGCTTTTATAGTTATTTTAACATTTTTAAGGTATTAAATTATAGTTGTACATTTCTTCTTTTTTTTTTTGAGACAGCGTCTCACAATGTCAACCTCAGTAGAGTGTTGTGGCATCACAGCTCACAGAAACCTCGAATTCTTGGGCTTAAGCAATTCTTTTGCCTCAGCCTCCCAAGTAGCTGGGACTACATTTTTGTCATAGTTGTCATTTTGAAATTCACTGATGGCCATTTAAAAATATAAAATAGAATCAAAAAGATTCCAGAAACAAATATTATTTTTAAAATGTGTAACTTTGAAATAAAATATTTATTAATTTTAAGAACATCATTTTATATTTAAGAAAACACTTGATACACATTTTTTTCTTCAAATGATAGTATGTAAGACTACTTAACACAATCAAAACTAAAATGATATACAATAGAACCTCTGTAAGTTGACTACCCAAGGGACTATAACAAATTGGTCAACATACCAATAGAGGTGGTTGCTCTAAGGAACTAGGCCTACTCTACTGATATGTACATGTGTGAAAATTAGGTCAACTTAAGGAGGTGGCCAATGTGGGGAGGTAGTCAAATAGAGAGGTTCTACTTGGTAATTAAGAAATTAAATATTCTTCCAGACTCATATATGTTTCTGGAACATTTACTTTTTTATATTCATAATTATATTTGTACTTTATATTTATTTTGATTAAATAAATTATCTTTTATCAAAAATTCTTATTCTAAACCAGATTCTGGTAAGGTTGTGATCAAATAGGGTCATACAGCTAATATGTCCTTACAGAAATCAAACCCCTTCACTAAGACTCATTAATGCTTTCTTCCAACTAAATGGGCCATCATTATCAGTTCTGATAACACACAAATATGGAAGAAAATATGTTCCTGAGGCAAAATGGTATGGTGCATAGGCTGTAGGCTTTGGGGACAATCTACCATAACTCGGTAGATTCCATCACCCCAAATCCCAAGTGTGTAGCTTTGGACAACTTATTCTTCTTAATCTTAAAACAGACATTAACAATGTGACAATTCAGAATTTGGAACAATGATCCAAGTATTAAAAACCTATAAGAGTACATAATAGATGGCTTACAAAAATTTGTTCCCATGCTATTTTCTGTCTAAAAACTGGCCATAGGCTCAGCGCCCATAGAACAGTGGTTGCAGCGCTAGCCACATATGTGGAGGATGGCAGGTTCAAACCTGGCCCCAGGGCCGGTTAAACAACAATGACAACTGCAACAAGAAAATAGACGGGTGTTGTGGTGGACGCCTGTAGTCCCAGCTACTTGGGAGGCTGAGGCAAGAGAATCACTTAAGCCCAAGAGTTTGAGGTTTCTGTGAGCTGTGACACCAAGGCACTCTACCAATGGCAGCATAGTGAGACTCTGTCTCAAAATAAATAAATAAATAGTAAAATAAGATAAATAAAATAAAAACTGGCCATGGGCTGCCTGCAGAGTCATTAAAATGTGTAGTGCTACACAATACCAATTATGATAATGATAATGAAGTAGAACCACCACCACTACTAGAATACAAGGATGACATTTGAGGGGGGAGGTTAGGAAGCAAAGAAAAGAAAGAACAAGAAGTAGTCACTTTCAAAAAATCATTTTGAGTTTTCCAAATGATTCTCATTAAACACTCTGAGTTCTGTATTAGTGATGAATTTGGGGGTGGTGTTCATCTGCTCAGGCAGTCGTAACAGAGTATCACAGATCGGGTGGCTCAAACACAGGCATAGCTCTGCAGACTGGGAGTCTAAGGTCAAGGTGCCACCAGCAGTGCTGGTTTCTGATGATGACTCCACTCAGCACGTGGACAGTCACCTTCCCACTGTGTCCCCACATGGCTTTTGCTCTGTGCACATGCGGAGAAAGAACTCTAGTGTCTCTTCATCTTTTTACGAGGACACCGACCTGTCACATTAGGGTCCCATTCTTACAGCCTCATTTCACCTTATTCACATCCTTAAAGGCCATACCTCCAAATACATATATATTGGGGGTGATGAATATGAATTTGAGGGTACACTGTTCAGTGCATAACAGGGGTAGAAAACAGAGAGGGGTGTCATGGGTGAGAATTCATCTGCTGAGAAATCAAGGAAACTGGAGCCAAAGAATTCAGCTTCTCTAATTCCCAATCTTTTACTGACCTCCTGTCCCCCAAAGGGAACATTATTTACAGGCTTGTCCCACATTGTTCTGTTTCATTGTATCTTTTGCAAATATAAGCTCTTAAAGACTTTATTTTCAATTTAACTTGATGAAGAAAAATTGGAATGTCAAGTAAAGGATTTATCATTGGTTTCCTGTAGCTGACGCAAACATTTGTGTGTACTATTCAAGAAAAGGATTTTTTCTTTCCCATTTTGAAATGATAATTTCCTCTGGTGTGTATTATTATTACATTTATTTCCAGAAGTTGCGGATTTACCACACACTGCCAGCCAAAAGTTGTCATTACCGTATGGAAAATGATTTTAATGAAAAAACTGGGTAATAGTTCCTACCACCACAGCAGTGCTTCTCTGGACCAACTTTTAATTTTAAGTTTCTGCATGAGCTCCTTACCCTGGGCAGAAATCAGTATCTGTGCATGAATCGTCGGTCGTGTAAGGCAGCCACATGAATGCCACTGTGCCACTGAATGCTCTTTCCTGCTGAGCCTCAGTCTCTGGTTCTTGGAAAATTTTGTCCCTTGGATGAGAAAACTGAGTCTTAACTCTTCTGACATCCATTTTCTATCTCTTACCACATTTCATAAAATTTGTCACTAGCATTTGATTGAGATGCAATTATTATCATAGGTTCTCTAAATATTTCTCCTCTTACATACCAATGTTTACCATGTTTTACTTAACTTTAACAAACTGTACTTCATTGGATTCATTAGCCCAACACTATGAAACTATTTTCTTCTTCAAATATTAATTTATATCTTTAATGGACACTAAGTGATCAGAAGGATCAAGATTCAGTCAAGTCATAGATATTTTAAATATTTTGTTTGCCACATTATGACATTCACAGCAGGTGATTATGAACTGAGGGGAAAGGTTTTTATACTTTTTCTTTAAAATCAATACATAATTTTGATGGCTTAAATTATTTTGAAAATAAAATTACTTGTTCTAATTAGAAAGCTGAGATTTAGAACATTTACCCTGAAAGCAGCACTGGATCTTTGAGATTCTCTCATCTAAGATTTATTTGATGGATTTGAATCACTTTCATGATTATGTATCTAAAAAATGTATAGCTAATTATTCCTGAAGATTGTAATAAGGAATAAATTGCCCATAAACTATGTTATTGATTAACTGAAATATTAAGGCCTCTGTAATCTTAGGGTTCAGTGAACAATGAAAGTGCTTCTAGGTGATACAGACCTTAGGAAAATAATTATCAAAGGTTGGAATTTGGGCCTACTTGCTGAAATCAAATCCGATTGAGATGTATTAAAACTATCTTGTAAATAGCTATTTCTTGACATGATTTTTTACAGTCACTTTCAAAGTACTCCCCTTGGCCATCCAGTGACCATGGTGATATTCATCAAAGAGGTATGAAGTACTTCTCCTGGAATGAGTTTGCAAACTTAATTGTCAGACCCCATATGATGACAGCTCTGATGGCTATTCCAGAAAAAGTGTTTCAAAACTGCTTTGAAGGGTTGACTAGGCGCTGGCATTGGTGCCTAGCTTCCCAAGAAGAGTACCTCGAAGGTGGACATGGCAATAGTCAGCGATGAGAGATGTAGTACTTTTTCTAGGACAAGTTCAAGAACTCAGTTGTGAGACCTTGCTTTCTAAAGCTCTAATATATTAACATACAAACTAGGCTTTTATTTCGGATATATCATTGCCGTCTAACTTAGCTGCTTTCTTTGCATCAGCATTTATTAGTTCAGAGTCATTTATTAGTTCTCACTCGTTACTGAGCCCCCAAATGACAAATATACCAAGCAGTTCATAGCTCCATCCTTCTCCTAGGAAAGACGCGTCATTAATGATGGTTGTATGAAAGATGAAGATAATTCTACATCCTGTTACCTTATTTGAGAAGCTAACATATTTCTTATTATGATATAAAAATATTAAAAAGTATTCAGTACGTTTACTTTATCACATTTAACCTTAGAATTTTTCTATTGAAGAAAATACTTTTTAAAAAGGTGGAGAAAATTAATGTGCTGTGAAAAAAAAGCCTGGATTACCTACTCAGGTATGGCTAGCCTGGTGTTCTCAGTCATTTATAAAGATGGTACCATTATTGAATTGATAACAGTTGTGTGTTTTAGGTCAGGCCACTTTTAGCTCTTCACTCAGCCATTGTTATGGGAATGAAAGGCAGGAAATTGCATTAGGTGTGATGTCAGTTCTCACCAACTCCATTTTTGCTGGATTTTGTTTTTGTGACAAAAATTCAACCAGTAGATGGCACTATTCATGTCAGTGGGAAGAGTATACTTAAAGTGCCATAAAAATAACTGCCGGAGGTGAAAATAAGTAGAATGTGAGTCTACCCCAGCTGATTTGTATTCAAATACCATGAAGAGCCATTAAATCAACACAGATTTCCTCATTCAACATTTGTGTATGTTTTTTTAAATAACAATGTAGCAAAAGATATAATAAATTAAAAAATATTAAATTAAATAATAAATTAAAAGAATTCAAAGACTTTATTATCAACCCTAAAAATATAAAATGCATACATACATATATATACACATATATTGATGTATAAATCTATCTATTTTAAAATATAATTCAGAGAACTTTTCTCTAGCACTAAATTTGCCTTAGGAAAGTATAATGGAAATATTATAATTGTGTATTTTTTGCGTGTTTCTACAATCCAGAAAATCTAACTGGACTGTTTCTGGCATTTAACAAAACATCTAAATTGGCATTACTACTAATGAAGACAAGTTGGCCTTATCCCATATTTTAGGCTTCCTGGATACACATGACTAGTTTGAAACATAAATCAATTTAAACTTGGATACACTAAAGGACATTAGGGATTATACTTAGGTAAGATCTTATCCCAATACTATACAACCTCTAATTCTGCTATGAATAAGATTTTTAAAATTTCCGCTTGTATAAAACCCATCAATAATTTTGCCATAGCGTCAAAAATTGCCTTGTTTATATTCAGAGGCAGCCACAAACTATGCTTGTGCCCAGGACAAGGTAAAAAAATGACAGATAAACTTCTAACACCAATATGATTTGAAAGTCCTGGTGGAAAAAAATAAACTCAGTTAAATAAATAGATTAGAAATCATCAGTGGCCTGACTCAACATGACAGATTGAGCAACACATATTCACTCCCTAGCCTGCCAGCAATTCTACTGATGTAACAGAAAGAAAATATGTTTATAAAGAATAAACCTGTAAGACAAGAATAGATTTCAACAATAAGCCAGGAATCATGAAAAATTCTAGAAACTGGAAAGTAGATACAATCAGATAGTAGAAAAACAAAAATAGAGAAAACTACATCCAGAGCATATATAGAGACAAGGCATCGGATGGGAAAGGGGGGTTTGTCTCACAAAGCCCAGAGAATTCCATGTTCAGAATAACAAAGACATAAAGCAGAAAGGCACTTCAGAACAGCAACCAGGATCATTCATGAAAGGCTGCAATCAACACAGAGTCTGCATTCAGGCCTTTCTCCTGCCAATGAACATGGGATGACCAACAGTCTGCAGTGATGATTGGTCCCCTATATGACTCATTGTGGCCAGAGGAGAGAATGGAAAATGAAGG
>CAUYRH010012853.1:0-15275 GCA_963574655.1 Perodicticus potto | reverse complement strand
AATCCAATATCCTGTTCTCGGTACAATGTTTTCCTAGACCACAAAACCCGCCTGGCTACACTGTCACAGAACATGTCATGACAACCAGACGTCTGCAGGGTGCAGTCCCAGCCAGTGACTAACTCTGGACACCTGGGATGGTCATCTGTCGTACCTGGAGGGGCTGACCCCTCAGCCAGCACCTTCACGACGCCTTCCTCATTCAACACATACAAATGCATCTTTATTGTATAAAATGCTTATGAGGGCGCCTGTAGTCCCAGCTACTCAGGAGGCTGAGGCAAGAGAATCGCCTAAGCCCAGGAGTTGGAGGTTGCTGTGAGCTGTGATGCTACGGCACTCTACGGAGGGTAATAAGGTGAGACTCTGTCTGCACAAATAAACAAACAAACAAAAAAAAATGCTTATGAGGCAAATAGAAAATAAAGAACTTTTATACGGAAAATATATTTAGGACTTTAAAGCAGAGAGATTTCTTAATACACAGGTGTACACGCACACATTCACACACACAAACGATCATGAAAGAGAATTTGTTCACTAAAAAGATAGCATAGAGGTAAGTCAGAGCCTGCAAGGGAGACATTTCAGCTGACAGAACGGGCTGTCTCGGGGTCTGAAATATTTAAAGGTATACACAGGCAAGTCACAGAGGAGGAATCGTGAATGAGCCTTGCTCCAGAGAGGGTTCTCCAGAGACGCAGAAGCAGCAGGAGATTTATGACTTATTTTCAGAAAGTGGCTAAAACACCCATGAAGGTGGGCTAGTGTGAAATGTTTGGGGCATGCCGGCAGGCTGAAAACTCACACAGGGAACATGAGCTAATACAGGGGGTGGGGAAGGGGATGAGGGAGCGGGGAGAGGGAGGCGGGAGGGGCTCGGGGGTCACAGTGTAGGGCACTCTTGCAGGTGGGACACAGTATATAAGAAGGGCTTTATCTAACAAATGCGATCAGTGCAACCTAATTCTGCGTATCCTCAATGAATCCCAAGCAGTTAAAAAAATAAAATAAAAATTCAAAAATAAAAAAAAAGTAAATACAAATGCCTTCAAGCAGCACCTAGATTGGGTTTTGATGAAATAACCGGTCAGTACAGCCCACCATGTGGGCACATAAACCCACCCTCACAGCCACTGAACAGGAAAAGATGCTCACCGTGGCTGACGGTCAGGGAAACGCACACGGGCCGCCAGCACACGAGCCCGGTCACCAGACTTCTGCATATTGGCTTTGCCCCGTCTCGGCTGTGTGACCGCAGGCAAGGCACAGAGCCTCCCCTCCATGTGCCTCAACTGCCTCATCCGTAAAACAAGGAGACTAAAGTGGTCATGGGGCCACGGGAGGGTCAGTGGACTAACGTGCAAAACAGGGGTAAGGAGCCCTGGTGCACAAGCCGTGATGGGCTGGTGTCTAGCAAGCCGGCTCGAACACGACACACAGCCGTCCCTTCCTCCACATGCCCCCCTCGGCTGATCGCTCCCCCGTGAGGTCACAGGATGGGACAGCCTTGTGCATGGCGGGAAGGGCGTGACCTCATGGCCTCCTGAGCAGGATGGAGGTACAGGTCACGGTAAACACGATGCAGCCGTCAGAAGGAAAGAGCCCTCTCATCGATCTGGAAAATAAGAGAGGGATTCTGCAGGCTCCATTCTCTTGTCAAACCGCATGGGCACAGACGGTGCTAAATACGCACAGAGAAAGGGGGAACCCAACCGGTACCAGCTCAGGTGAGTGGTCGCGTCTGCACACGGAGAGGACAGGGTCGCAGAGGCTCCGCAAGGGGACCTCAAACAGAACTGACTGTGGTCCTTTTAAAAACAAATAAGCATAAATATCTGTAGTCAGGATTGGAAATGCTGAAGCCTTTTCAACCCGAATGGTGAATACGTGGATGTCTAGCGGATGTTTGTGACCCTTGCTGGCTCCGGGATCAGCCATTTTCCTGTAAACATTTTTTTCTGCAGCTATGAGAGAACAGTGGCAGATGACATCCAAGCAGTAGGTGTGACCATATCCCAGCAAAACTTTAGTTTAAAAAGCAAACTTCTGGCTTGCTTGGCCCGGGGGCAGTGTTTTGCCAGCCCCTAGACTGGTAATGGAACTTGTCTTTCTTTTTTTGAGACAGAATCTCACTTTGTTGCCCTCAGTAGAGTGCTGTGGCATCACAGCTCACAGCAACCTCAAACTCTTGGGCTTAAGTGATTCTCTTGCCTCAGCCTCCCAAGTAGCTGGGACTACAGGCGCCCGCCACAACACCTGGCCATTTTTTGTTGTGGTGGTCATGGTCATTTAGTAGACCCAGGCTGGGTTTGAACCCACCAGCCTCAGTGTATGTGGTTGGCACCGTAACCACTGTGCTATGGGCTCTGAGCCATAATGGAACTTCTCAATGTTGTTTTCTTTTTTAACTCTCTTTAGCCAGGTCTCTGCTCCAAGGTAAACTTGACAATGAAAACTACGTCTCAGTACAAAGGACTCCTCTGCCCACTGGCGGCCAGCTGAGTGGGCGCACAACAAGACTGAGGACCCCCGCCCAGCCGCGGACCAGGCTCGCCTTCTCCAGCACTCCCCACTGACTGGCTAATATTCTGCACCCCCATATTATTCTGTGGCCCAGACTTGCAGATTTTCAAAGTCTGTCACTTTGAATGATAGTGAAATTTCCCCTTTTTCCCTGCAAGTTCCTCAAAACAGATGATGGAATCATCACCCTCCAAATCTTGCCAACAGAGAATCACCAATTTCTGGGCAGTCCGGAAGCCATGGTTTTATCCCAGGTTGCAGAACCAGGGTCCTCCTTGCTCCCCGCCCCCAACATGGCCAAAGCCCTGCGGGAAAGGGAGTTGACCCTTGTCATGTCCACTTGTCCTCAGACCGCTCCTGCCCAGCCTCCGGGCAGCCCCACAGGGCTGGGCACTCACGGGCACTGAGTCTGGCCTAGACCCAGCAGGGCACCCTTGCCACTCACAGCAGGTGCTCTGCACACATTTGCTGATTTAAAGAATCATCTCTGCTTATGAAAGTCTGAGGATCACAGGCCTAGAGTTTCACAGGCCTTTGGTAAATGCTTCCAGGGCCTGAGCAAACAGGTCAGCTCCCCTCGCCCGTTTACTCTGCAGAGGAGGAGCGAGAGACGCAGAGGGGAAGAGACCTGTGGACAGTTGCAGAGTGACAGGGTCTCCTAAATCGCAATCCAGGAGCATGGGGCAGCCCAGCTTTTCCCAAAGTGCTTTCCCTGAACTGTGGGCCTGCCAGATGTTAGCAGGGGCTGGGAATCCCCAAGAGAAAGCCGGGATGTGCTGTCTGTCTCAGGGGACCACGGAAGTCCACGGTGGTGGGCCCCCCGTGAGCCTGCCACCCCACGGGGCATGCTGTGGGGAAGCCCCTCTGCCCAGACCGGGTAGTATCCTAGCCCTCAGGCCAAGTCTAGGCATGGAAGGATGTCGGGAAGAAGCATCCTTCCTGTTCGGTGGCATTTTATCCAAGGTAACTCCACTCCTACGCAGAAAAGGAATGGGGAAAAGGGGTCTTTGCTGAGGCAGGGGCAGCCGTAAGGCCTGAGGTTCTTCCTGGGGTGTTGAGCAGAGATTCAGGAGAAGGCCATGTCTGAGTGACAGGGTCGCACCGCTGTGGAATGACAATCAGTCAGGAGTGAGGGCATGGGGCAGAGAGAATCTTAACATAGACGAGATTTATCAGCCTGTCACACACCAAATGTACTTACAATAAAGCTTGACATCACAAGACTTTCTGGAACAAATATTTATTTGTTTTGTGCTCTGGCTTTGGGGCCCATCCATCTCTGAGTGGCACCATGTACATGGACAGATGCCAGCCCCACATAGTGGCAGCCAGTGGAGTGGGGGGTAGAGAAGCCAGGAGTGAGCCCACCCCACCAGCCCTGGTGCTTGTGGGCAGGGCGGCCACCCTGCCAGGCATTGGTAGAATCAGAGGCCTGTGGGCGGCACCTGGGGACAGGACCCTGTTCCCCCCGCCCCGCACCTGCTCTGTGCCTTTGCACACGGATGAACCCCTCTGTGTCTGGGGTCCTTGGCACTCTCTGTGCTCGGGACATGGTCAGCCAGGATGACTTCAAAAGAGAAAATCAATGAGCACGAGCCCACATCAGGATCACAGCCACTACATCAACACAGGGCCATGTGGCAGACGATTTAGGAAGAACCAGGGTCCTGATGGGCCAGGGACTCTAAGACGGTCTCGAGTTGACTGTCTGAATGGAAGAAAGGAGATGAAGAGAGAAGAGAGAGGAAATGACTACTTCTGGGCACTCTGCCCCTTCTTCTATTCTCACAGTTATTCTGTGAAGTACTATTCTACAGATGAGAACAGTGAGGCCCAGGAAAGGTGAAACACCTGTCCAAGGTCATACGGACACACCCAGCAACATGGAGACTCGCAGCCAGGTCCCCCTGTCCCTCTCCTCCTAAGGACATGCTCTTGCCATCCAAGAGCTTCCTGCCACAGCTTACATCAGGAACACAGACCAAAGCAGACACTTGGCCCGACCCCATCTCCCTGAGATCCACCAAAATGTGCCCAGACTGTCCACAAACATCCTTACCATGTCTCAGAGCTGCTGAGAAGTCCCCACCCGCTCCAGCCCCTGCCTCTCTCCCCCTGTATATAATCTGTGGTCCCTCTGCAGCCCGGCTTAGCCTGCCTTGCCCCAGAGCTGCCACCTCAGGTGCTGGCCAGCAAGATCCGCAGGGGGCCCAGGAGCCTGGCACAGGGACCAGCTCAGATCAGAAGCGCAAACAGCAGCAGGAAGGTGATGGGCAGGACAGCCGGGCCCCTTTCAGGGATGGCCCACTGACTTCCGATAGAACACTGCCCTGTAGAAATCTCAGCCAAGTAGCTGACTTTCTTCATTTATCAAATAAAAAATAAACAAACAGAAATGCAGAGCTCAGATGAATCCTCTCAGGTCTTAGAGAATGTTTGAAATTCTGTTAAAACCTTTTGCAGGTCACACAAGGTCACTTGCAGGAAAGGAACAGCAGCTGGTGTGGTCCACCTTGAACAGATCAGTCGGTCAACAGAGTGAAGGGCAATGTGCAGAGTGCAGTCACAACCAGGCCTGAGCAAGCCCTGCCTGAAGCTGTCATCTCTCTACAAGAAGTTTTCCAAGGACGCGTGCTCCAGGGAGGCAGAGCCCAGGCTCACCCCGAAGCAGGACACGCTGGGGTCACCTGCGTCCACACTGGACGGGGCTCAGTGATGGTTGGCCAGCTGAGCAAACACCTCCCCTTCCCTTCTCTTCTCCTTTTTATTTTCTAACAAATCTTTTCCCGGGGCCTCCCACCTGCTTTCCAGCATCCTGTTCAGCTCGGAGTGCAAAGCTCCTGTTCTCTGGAGAAGACAGGAGAGCTCTCAGCACGGGCAGAGGGTGGTGCTTCAAGATAAAGCTGCTAATTACTGCAGCACTTCTGAGCCTCGGCTGGGGCGGCCTTGGGGCCAGCAGGAGCCCCTTGATAACAGGTTTGCAGGAAGTCAGGTCGGCGTAAGGGCAGCTCTGAGGGCCACCCCAGCCTGCCACATGAGAGGCAATTCCTGAAAAACACTTATTCCTTCTCCCTCCTTACTGTGCCTGGAAGTCTGTCTCCCCGTCCACACAGGCCGTACCAGGGCATCGAGGAATCAGGAGGCCCCGCTCTGGGAGGGCAGGATGGCACAAGGAGAGACGCAGCCCGCGGACACCCCGCCTTCCCCAAGCCCCACGCAGTGAGAGTCTGAGGCCTGATGCTGTGCTGCTCACCAGGGTCCCAAGGGAAGAACTGTGACCCCTTTACCTTTAAATAGTAGCTCAGGGGACTGTGGGGGCCACAGTAAGAGCCACCACTGTCTGCCCAGGGGGACAGATCAGGACCCTGGGACCAGAGTGGTACAAGCTGAGGCCTCAGAGGAGCCACCTGCCCAGCAAGGGAACCCACTGGTGGCTTGGAGGAGAGAATACCCAGGCCCACACCCCAACCCCACGACTCAGTTCCCTGAGGAGGCCCCACAGCAGGGGAAAGTCACTGGCTATGGGATCCAGGGCCCTGGACCAAAGCCTGACGACATCACCACCTCACACTGCCATTTGGGGACCTCCTGACCATGAAGGGTGGGACTGTGGCAGATGGTCTGGGGGTCCCCTCAGGAGCTCCCGTTACTGATCTTGACTCTTCTCTGCATCCCAGGACATCATCGCAGACACAGCCAGGGCTCCACACCACAGATGAGGGAACCAGAGACTGTCCCCTGTGGAGCTGCCCGGCCAGTGCTTGGTGACTGTGCCTGTCTCCTCCGAAAGCTGCTGGCCCCGTGTACACCTCCTTTCTCCTACTCCCCCTCGTGGGGCCAGGATCCCGCAGGCCCCTCAACCCCAGACTTCCCAGCCTGATGTCGGCCCCTGCATCGGAGGAACGGCCCTGTCACCATAAGCATCCCAGAGCACACACGTAAATGAAACAAATCCTACTAGAAATAAACCTCAAAACCATTTTTAACAAGTGACATTCATGTCTCCCCGGGCAGTGGGGGAGTGAATCTCTCAGCGACGTCTGGGAGATGACTCGAGCACATTCTCCTACAGATCTTCCTAGAATAATCAGCCCATTCCAGCTGTTAGGACGTTGTCTTTAACACTGAGTTATTCCCGCACATCTTGGAAAACAAGACCTCTTCATCTCACCAATTATGAAATGTCGCCGACACTGCAAGCCACAGGAGGGAAAGATTTATCACCAAAGATCGGGGCGAGACATGGCTGCCCATGCCGCCTGGGACCCTGCCATGGGAGGATTTAACTCCTGAGGTGGGAAAAGGCCATCCAGGGAAGGGAGTGGCTGGAGGGGCTTTGCCAGGCTCTGCGGGGGTGGGGAGACAGCGGGCAGCATCCAAGGCCCAGGTGCCGAGAGGAGAGACTGGGAGGTCAGCTGTGCACCAGTGACTCCAGCGAGCGTCGGCCGCACTCAGCGGGCTCAGACGTGCCTAACGGGCACGGCCACTCGGGCTGGGAAGTAGATGTTGAAAGGTGACTTGAGGCTGGAGGATGCAGGGCAGGGGAAGGAGGAGCTCTCCAGACAGGAGAGAATCCTCTCCGGCCCGAGGCCCAAGGAAGGGTGTCCCCCGGGGAGCTGCGCCCACGCCTTCCATCTCTGCCACGGCGGGAAGCACAGGCTCTATTCCCAAGCCCGGGTCCTTGAGTGATTTCAAGACAGAGGGTGGCATAGCCAGGCTGTCCCTCACGACGGAGAGGAGTCTGAGGGAAGAGGCCGGAGGCCGTCGTGGTGCAAGGGGGGCTGACGGGCCCAGACACGGGTGCGGGCGCAGCAGAGGTAGCAGGGACGAGAGAGGGATCCCAGTCTCACGTGCTTCGGTTCGGTTGTCACACCAGGGCACCTGCATCGAGAATGGGGTTCTCGGGCAGCTCCACTGCCATCTCACCAGGTGACGCAGTTTCCCATCTGCAAAATCCCGCAGCTCCCAGACGACACCTGAGGCTTGAGTGAGATTCCAGTGTCCTGTGACCTCAGGTTAGAGATGAGCCTCCAGATGCTCCTGGAGGCCATGGGTTTACCACCCCAGGGCACCTGACATCTGTGAGGACGGGGATAGTGGCGGGTTCACCTCTGTCAGAGCAGTTAGGATCAATAAATGACAGTGGGGTGAACTGGGGGGAAGTCAAACAGGGCTGTGAGCGACTCGGGGCGGCTGTGCCAGCAGGTAGCATAGGAGCCTTTGCTCAGTAAGGGTTTGTGGGGGAAGCCTCCAGTCCCCCCACCACTGAGGCTGGGCTTCCCCTCCCTCATGAACACACCAACTGCCCTGTGGCCCTGTGTGGTGGCCCCAGCAGGATGCCATGTGCCCACAGGCTCTCCCACAGCCCTGGCCCTCACGCGCCCTCTGGAATCACAGCCCTTCCTTCCTCTGCCCCTGCACCCCTTGGTGAAAACACCCCCAGCCCTGTTTCACATGCACACCGGGAGCCTAGAAGTCACCCTTAACCCACCCCCTGGGCACCAAGTGTTTCTCAACAGGGAGCCGCTGCCCTTAGGGCACCTCTGGCCCAGCCTCTACTGTGGCAAAATCCAAGGACAAGTTACTTGGGACTCAAAAAGGAGCTTTTCCCTCATCTATCTAGAACCATTCCAGTGGAAACCCCAGATACAGGGCTTCAGGGGCAGGGCGCTGACCGCTCTGTCCTAACGCAGGGAGGGAGCCACGGCCTCAGCCCTCCTTATTGAAGAGGAAGGTTGTGGTTGTTCCTTGGCACCTGTGCTCAGGGGAGAGAGCCGTCCGAGCGCTGCCCTCGGAGGAGAGAGCCATCTGGGTGCAGGTCTCGGGAGGGGTGAGGGTGCTTTTTCTCTCTCAAGTCCCCACACACACCTGCAGAACCGGTGCATGAGCCAGTGGGAGAACCTGGTGCTCGTGACTCACTCACGGTGCCAGCGAGGACACCCAGGCCCAGACGATGCCACACAGGGGTCACCTGAAGCACTAGGGCAGGACCCCAGCTGACTGAGCCCTGGCCCAACCCCCAGGGGTGCTGGGGAGGGAGTGGGACCAGAGCTTCGGTGTGGCACCAGGAGGGACAGAAGCCACCTGGGGCAGCTACCTCCCGTCCTCAGCTCCCACTACACGGGCAGTGTCTGCCAAGCCCTAAATCACGTGTGTGCGGGAACTGATGCTTTCCCTCTAATTGTGATGAATTAATCTGAAAGCTCTGCAGTGATGGAAAAACGAATTCCTTTTTTTCAAAGCCCCCAGCCGACATCTTCCTACGCCCACTCTTGGTATCGACAGTGATCCCCACGTGCCTTCCACTGCGTCCACCCTCCACCCCAATGTCCAGGGGTCTGGCACAAGGGCCCGAGCTCAGAGGAGTGCTCCTGTTACCCCGGCCTCCAGGTTTACTGCAAACCCTCAGAATCGCTCTCTGTTAAACACAGCATTTATAGCACAAAGGGAGATACTTCGAGGCTATTCTCTCCGATCATTACCCGCTAATGACATCCTCTGACAGTCCTTAAATCTGGCTGTCGTGGAGCTAGCAGAGGTTTCTGTGCCTACCACCTTGGGAGGAACAATCTAGAGAATGCAGGTGGCCCAGGTCCCTGTGTGTCCCCCGGGGGTGGGAGGAGAGTGGAGGAATCAGGCACAATGCGCCCCTCCCCATTCAACCCAACACGAGACCTGCCTGTCCTGGTCCCTGCCACCAGCGCAGTCCTCACCTCCAGTAGGGCCATGGGATTCTGGCTTCTGTCCCACAAACACTGTTGGAACCAGCTCCCCCTGCTCCCTCCAACCCATCCTCCAACGAGGCTGGTGGTGTACCAGCAGCGATGGCAGACCCAGAGCCTGCCGTCCGCTGAGAACTGAGTGGATACAGCCAGGGCCCGCGATGCCTGCAAGGCGGCATGTGGTGTCATGTAGCTGGAGCCTCTCTGATTACCTTGTGGAAACCCATCTCCCCTGCTGGGTGGAGAGCTCTCCTAGTGCAGAGAGCCCTTGCAGACGGGGCCTGCAACCCTCAGGGCTGCATTCACTTTCAGGATCCTGCTCTGAATACCGGGAATGCCAAAGTCACACTCTGCAACAGTGTTCATGTCATGCTCTCTGAGCTTCTGTGGAAGATGATTCCAGACACCTGCACTTGAGGGTTGGGGAGGCTCAGAGCCTGCTTGCTTTACCTCGGTGTATTTAGGCAGAAGTTGGGGTCAAGGGACAACCAGTACGAGGTGCAGCAGCCGGTGCCAGGTGAGGCTCACATCTGGAGACCAGCTGGGTAAGCGATAAGCCCCCGCGTCTATGGCCCAGGGCAGTGGGGACCAAGAGACTCCGAACTCATACTGGGCTTGTCACAGACCAGGAAGGCAGGGCATGGACTTCGCCAAGACAAAGCTAGAGCTGGTGGAAAGCCCCCGTGGCCACAGCAGAGATCGGAGAGGTACACACGTGCTCAGCAGAGCTGTGCCAAGCCGTGCTGCGGCGGAGCGCGGAGGGAAGTGAGCCTCCCTCAGCTGTGAGGATCACGGCTTGTACAATGCAGGAAGCAGTCAAGGGCTCCAAGGTCAAGTGTGGCCTTGAGTCACTATGGAGGATGCAGAGAATTCTCACAATTAGCACCAAAGTTCTGGCCCAGCCTGTGCCTGTTCCAATGTGAGAAAGGGTTAGCCTGTGATTCAGAGGCAGGGCAGAGACAGGGAGACAGCCACACAGGATGAAGATGCAGAAACGGTCCTTCAGCCTCATCAACTTCTAAAGGAGGTGGGACAGAGACAACACTCTGACTGTCATCGGCATTGTCACATATGTATGTGTGGCGACTTTAAGTTTCCGCTAGAGCCCTGTATCTAATTCATCCAAGTAGGGTTCCATCACTATTACAGAGCCTCGCGTCATTGTCTCTATAAATTCACATGAAATAAGCCCTATTATTGTTATACCATAAATACTTATACGCCCTCAGTTGGCCCAGCAGAATTCTGTCTCCTTGAGCAGGCAGGGTCAGAAGTCCCAGGACTTGCAGAATGGTCTTGAACAAGGTCAGTCCGTCTCTGGCTGCACTATGATTATGCTGGCTTTGCTATAAATTCCCTATTTAGGACACATTTTCAATATTCGGCTATACCAATAAAGAAATACAAATTGAAAAAATAAAGTGGTTTTTACGTGGCAAGAGAAAAAAGTGATTTCTCTCTCCTAGTGGACATGAGTCAAAAGCAAAAAGTAAAGAAACAGAAAGGTGTCAGTCACCCTGAACCTCAGTGTGTGGGGACAGGCCACCAAATGCAATCAAGGCCAGACCAAAGCCTGGAAGGAGGCCCAGGAGGAGAGTGCCAGGGGTGCAGAAGTCAGGGGAAAGACAGAGCCAGAGTGAAAACCAACTGTCCCTATTTGGGACAGGGAACGGTACACAGACGTGTGACAAAAGCACTCATGGACCAAGTTTGCAGCAGCCAGTGTAGGAAAGGTGAGGCCGGACCAGAGAAGCCACCTGTGCAGGAGTTTCTTAAAGACTGACACAGAGGAGAGAGGCTTCGCTGTCAGGTAAGTGATGACCTGGGTGAGCAGGGAGAAATGAAACTAAAATAACGGCCACAAACACAGCCTGAGTCATCAGGAGACTTTCTGCTGGTCTCTAACACACACCAAATGCCACGTATTTCACCACAATGAGGAAAATTTTAAACGTCATAGAGGAATTGGTTCTATAGACAGGAGCTCAAAGTAGAGAAAATAGTAGTGGGAAAAATAGAAAGAGAGAACAAAATGTGACAAAGTTCAGGAAAATGTTAGAGGAAAACAGAAAGCCCAGTGTGAAGTGTGAGCCCGGCTGAAAGTGGGGTCTCACAAGACTGAGAAAACCAGCAAAATGGAACGGGAACTGACAAATGCCCTGCAACCACAGCCAAACCAAGTGAGGGAGGAGGCAGGAGCGTGGCTGGGGGACACAGAAGGGACAGGTGTGGAAGACAGACAAAGACCCAACACGCATGTAACTGGGGTCCTGGAAGAACGGAACAAACTTAGTGTAAGAAAAAAATTTTTCATATCATTCAAGAACAATTCTCAGAAGTAGAAAAATACTCATGCCTTCAAATGGAAAGGGTACATACCTCAAAGGTGGAGGGGGAGGCAAAGGATGCTAGGAATGTTGCCAGATTTTAAAGATAAAGAATTCTTCGCATAGGCTGGGGGGCAATCAAGGCACATAAAAGGGAAAAAACCATTAGACTGGCCTCAGACAATCGTCAGCATGACAACATCCAGCTGCAAACTCCTCCAAAAGCAAAGTGCAGCCCAAAAGTTTCACAGGCAGACATTCTGTCCTTCACGTACGTACAAAGGCAAAAGACAGACATGTTTTAAAAATGGGGGATCTGGAGAAAATCCTTAAAATGGGCCCATCCGAAAGAAATCAACAGAAGACAACTTGGCCAAACAAGAGACAGCGGAACCCCGGCAACAGAACCAGTGTTGGACATATTACCATTATCACTATGAAGCTAAAACTGAAACACATGTGGCCTTTTAGTTACCAAAGAAAATACAAATATTATGAATGAGGACAGTTTAGAAATATTTTAACTATCAGGGACTGAGAGGGAAAAGACAGCCTATCTGGTAGGCAGGCTGAGTACACAGGTTTCCAGTGATAAAAAATACCTTAGTCAGGGCACAGGGGCTGACACCCATAATCCCAGCACTCCGGGAGGCCGAGGCAGGAGGATCACTTGAACTCACGAGTCTTAGACCAGCCTGAGCAAAGTAAGACTCGCTCTCTCCTAAAAATAGAAAAAATGAGCCAGGCATGGTGGCACTCCTGAAATCCCAGCTACTCGGAAGGCCGAGGCAGGAGCATTACCTAAACCAAGGAGTTTCTGTGAGCTAGGCTGACGCCATGGCCCTCTAGCCTGGGCAACAACAAACAAAAAAAACAAAAACCACTTAAATCTGATAAATCAATTACTGTATTTCTTTATAAGCAAAAGTATAAAGGTAATACTGGTGTCATAAAATACAGCCAAATAAAATTTAGGAGCAGAGGAAGTTGAGATTCATGAACTCTTGTTTTTTATCAAGTGGAGCTAGTTGAGTAAAACACAGAGCCGGAGTTATACCACAGCCACTAACGCAGATTTCCCTTCCTTCCAAATAATAAAAGCAGATAAACAGACAAAACAAAGGAAGCGGAGAACCTGCAGTGAAAGATGCTCTTAAAATACACTTAAAAACAGGAAGGATAACAGCAACAGAACTAATCTCAAACATGTGCTTTACTGCAGGGTTAAACTCATGCGGGAAGGAAAACCCAGTTACGGGCTGTAACCCAGAGATAAACCAAAAACAAAGCAACTCAGGAGAGGTTGTGGATAAAAGCATACAAGGAAAAGGCATTTTTAAAACACAGGGACACTAATTGATATCAGACAGACTTTCTTCTGGGACAAAAGGCATTATATAAAACAAAAAAGGCCCTTTACACTGATAAAGGGTGTGAGCCACGAGGAAGTGTAGCAATTATGTCATATTGGCATTGTGTACATTCACAGAGCAAAAGCTCAGAAAAGACGAGAAGCAGCAGGGACATCAGAGTAGGAAGCCTTACTTCACTCTCAGTCCATGATGGACCAAGGTGGAAAAATGAGTAAGAACTCAAAAGCTTAAAGATATAATTAAAAGGTCCACGGCTGCAAGGGAGACTTGGAAACACAGGGCAACACATGGGACAATCAGTGAGTTCCAAGGCTCCCGCCAGGGCAGGTCACAACACAGATCCTGGAATCTGTAATAGAAAATAAATTCGATTACATAAAAAATTGTTTTAATCTTCATGTCAAGAAATAGATGGGAACTAAATCCAGAAACAAACTGCAAACTGGAGGAAGGGTTTGCAATTTATGTCATAGACTAAAGTGTTATTTATTTAAAAAAATAAAAAAGAGTTCTTTAGATCAATAAGAAGAGTAATAATACAACAGAAAAACAATCGAAGGATATGAATTTGGTTTATAAAAAGAAAATACAAATGGCTCTTCAACATATTTTTTAAAATTTGACTTTACACACACACAAAATCCGAAATGAAAACTACAGTGAGATGTCATTTTTCACTGATCCACCTGACCACAACGTTGGCCCACACTGCATGGCTGGGAGACGGAGCTGGACACTCTTATGCAATGACGGTGAGGATATGCATTAGTCAGTGCTTGTCTGGGGAAATGGAAACGCTCTTTTAATCTAAAGGGGATTGATGCAGGAGATTACAGGCTTACAAAGCTGCTGGGGAGAGGAGAAGTCAGGGGAGCTTCAGAAGCACTCAGGAATCCAAGAAGTGCAAAACCTACTATGGATCTCAACGGCATTCCAGTGACCGCAGGCAGGCACACTGGGAGCCACTGACAGAACTCAGTCACAGTGGATCTCAACTGCGTGCCTGTGACCGCAGGCAGGCACACCGGGAGCCACTGAAAGAACTCAGTCTCCACGAAAGCCCATGCCTCACACCATCCCTCACCAAAAGTTAGCTTCTCTTTCTATTGAGCTACCAAATTTCACACCAGTGTCCATCATTGGCATAAATTAACAAGATCCCTACTGGCAAGGGATTCAGGGGATGTAATTTCCAAGATTTGACTCCTACAGTACAAACGGATATATCACAAGGAGAAGGAATGACGATAAAAAATAACAGATAATCTACAAAAGTGTGTTCATTTGTACAATCCATATGGGAACAACAGCCAGCACATTTACCCTTCTACCCAGCAATTACACAGCCAGGAATTCATCTTACAGGCAGTTAGCACACATGCAAAATGAATACTGTGCATAGCACCGTTTGTGAGATCAAAAGATTGGAAATATCATAAATGTCCATTAATGTAGGACTGGCAAAATCAGTTACGATGCATTCACATAATGGAATGCTAGGCATACATTCAAAACAATGAGGCAGTTTCATACGACAGCTATGGCTCCATTTCCAAGATATATTGTCCAGTGAATAAAGCATAACAGTGTGTGTAATGTGTTATCATTTGTATGATATATTTGTGTAAAAATTAAAATTAACCATGTATAAATAAGCTTGCTTATGCATGGACTCACTTTTCAAGATTCATAAGAATCTGAAAATGTAGTCACCTCTGAGGAGGAGAACTGCCAATAGGGCTGGTAAGGAGAGTCTCCCTTTTCTGTATGTGTTGCTTGTTTTCTTATTATTGGCTAATCACAAATAAGGATCAGTCAAGATTAAGTCAGAGAAGTAAAACTAATAGATACAAATGAGAAGATGAGGGCAATGGAGTCAGAAGTGATGAAGATTTGGAGATGGTGATGGAGATGATGGAAGTCATGGTGATGGAGATGATGGAGGTGATAGTGATGGAGATGATGGAGATGGTGATGGAGATGATGGAGGTGATAGTGATGGACATGATGGAGAGGGAGGTGATGGAGATGATGGAGATGGTGATGGAGGTGATAGACGTCATTGAGATGAAGATAAAGGAGGTGATGGTGTTGGAGATAATGGAGGTGATAGTGATGGAGATGATGGAGAGGGAGGTGATGGAGATGATGGAGGTGATAGTGATGGAGATGATGGAGATGGTGATGGAGATGATGGAGATGATGGAGGTGATGGAGATGATGGAGGTGATAGTGATGGAGATGATGGAGATGGTGATGGAGATGATGGAGGTGATAGTGATGGACATGATGGAGAGGGAGGTGATGGAGATGGAGATGAAGACGAT
>CAUYRH010012852.1:0-30869 GCA_963574655.1 Perodicticus potto | reverse complement strand
TTTTGAGGAAATGTAGCAAAGTCTGAGAGTTGGGGTGAAATAACTTGTGGAGATAGATGAGGAGGTCATGAGTGGGAGGTTGATTGATTTGTTTCATTTACTGTAGTAATAATAGGAGTAGAAATAAGTAAGAGGTGAGAGGAGGTGTTAGGAGATGAGTTTTGGAGAGCAGCCATACATGATGCACAGTTTTTCTTGTCTGTTGGAGCGGTAAGGGAGAAGAGTGTCTAGTGTTTGAAGGCAATCGTGAGTGAGTGACAAGTCAGAGGGAGTAGGTAAGAGGGATGTAGAATTTAGTGTGGGACATGTGTATGATGGGTTAGATAAGAGAGAGGTTTGAAGATTAAGAATATGGCACGGTGGTAAGGTTTGAAGATTTTTGTATGTTAAAAGATTAGATAGAGAATGAGGGGACAGGATAGTAGTAGGGGAACCGAAAGTGAGTTTCTTTGATTCTTGTATTAGAGTAAACGCGGCTGCTAACACCTTGAGACAAGGGGCTTAACTTTGAACAGTGTAATTTAACTGTTTTGAGAGATAAGCAACTGGAGCAAAGGTGGGGCTTAGCTGATGTTTAAGCACACTGAGAGTAAACTCACTTTTTTTGTGACATATGGGAGGAAGGTGGCGAGAAAGATCAGGAAGGTGGAGGGCTGGAGCTTCTAATAAAGAACATTGTAGAGATTTAAAAGTGGAAATGGAGGTTAGGAGAAGTTTATGAGGGTCACTTTGAGTAAGGAGTAGTTAGAAGAGTGGGAATTTATACTCTGAAGTATTTAGTTAATTATAAAAAGGAGAGGAGTTTTTGTTTTGTGGTGGGTACAGGAAAGTTGCGAAGAAGGCTTATTTTTATTTGTGGTAATAGCTTTAAAGTCTGGAGATAAAAGGACATTAAGGTGACTTTTTTTTAGAATAATTGAATTTTTTGAGGGAGAGATTCCTTTTTTTTTTTTATTTGTAAGGAAATTAAGGAGGGAACAGGTGTTGCATTTAGAGTTATGTAAGGTGGGCCTATAGAGTAGGAGGTCATCAACACATTGAACTAAGGTTGAAGGAGAGGGGTTATAGGACTGGAGGTCTCGTAATAACGTGTGGCTAAGTAAGTGGAGGCTGTCACAAAATCTTTAGGGGAATACAGTTTAAGTAAGCTGGAAAGAAGTTTGAAAGGTAGGGTTAGTCTATGTGAAGGCAAATAGGTTTTTGGTAATCAGGGTGTAGTTTAACAAGAATTGGAGACTAGGAGGCAATTGAGGGGGTTTTAGTAAAATTTAGGATTTATTTGTTCTGGTGGAATGAGTCAGGGTGATGGGTTTTTGATGGCTTGGGAAAGAATGAGGTAGAGTGAGGCAGAAGGAGATGGGTTAGCATGTATTAATTTAAAATTAAAAGTGAGGGTGGTACCTAATTTGGAAAGTATGTCACGTCCCAGAAGGGGAACTGGACAGGAAGGCAACACTAAAAAGGAAGGTATAAATGAGAAATTGCCAATTATGTAGTGTAAAAAAAGATGTGGACAGTGGGAAAAACCTTTTACTCCGACAATAGAGGTGAGCAACGGGGAGGTAAGGACTACCGACCTTTTTGAAAGCTGAACAATTAGCTCTTGTGTCTAATAGGAAGGCAACTTTCTACCTGCCACCATTAGGGTTATTCTTGGCTCTGTAGAGATAATCTTCCTCAGGTGAGGGAAGCCAGGTCTCGTCAGTCTTCAGAAGAGGTAAGCTTTAACAAGTCTGCTGGAGGAGCCACGGTGGGCTGGCTTTACGGCCTCTCTGGGCCAAGAGGCAGTCAGTTTTCTAATGGCCCTTTCTTTTGTAGAGAAGGCATCACCCTGGTGGGGGCTTAGGCTTGGGGTAACATTGTACCCAGTGGTCTTCACTGCGTTTGTAGTATGGTCCGGGTGGTTGAGTTATGAAGCAGCCTTTGGTTCCTGACATAGGCAGGTTAGAAATGATGGCCATAGTGATACAGTAAAGGCTGTGTTTAAGATCACGACCTGGGGTGTCAGGAGTCCATGCTCTAAGCGCTTTAGCTTAGGTTTGATGTTGGGGTAACTTTGGTTAAAGAGATAAGTTATGAGAATGTTTTTCCCACTTATTGTTTTAGGATTTTAATTAGTATACTTAATAAAAGCCTCAGTAAGGTGTTGGAGGAAGGCTGAAAGATTTTTAGACTTATTTTGTATGACTTTCCTTAATTTATCATAATTGATAGCCTTTTTGGTGGAAGCTCTAAGTCCATAAAGAATGCAGGTAATAAAAATGTTTTTACTTCTTTTCTTGCATTATTATTATAATTTAATTTAGTTGGGAGTTAAGGACTACAGTGTTACCTGTAGGATTCTCATTGTTTGACATATGAAATTGATCTGCTGCCTCTTTTGCCCTCTCCCACACTCATTTGCACTCATCAGAGGTTAGGGTATTAGTTAAAATAATAAAAATATTATGTTAGGTAAGTTGAGAGGATATAGTAATAAACTGAAACTTTTGAATAAAATGAGAAGGATTAGAAGTAAAGGAATTTAGTTTAACTTTAAGGTGTGTGAGTTCAGTCATGGGGAAGGTGACGTAAACAGAGAGTATGCCATCAACTCTAGCAACCTTGCAGAGCAGGGCTAGGAGGTGAGAGGGAGCTGAAGGTTCCTCTAATATTGGAGACTGATGGGAGCAGGAGTGGTTGAGGGGACCATAGGGAAGTTAAAGATAAGTAGTGGAAGTTATTGTAGATTTATATGGAGGAGCTGGAGGAAGAAAGGGGTAAAGAGGTCTGGAAGTGTTTCTTGGAGCAGTCGGGAGTGGATTGAGAGACAACAGGAAGAACTCTGAGGGCCAGCTGGGGGGAGGAATTAGAATACGAGTTTAGATTGGTTGCTGGAGAAGTAGAAGGGACAGAGGGTGGGGGCAATTGTGTGGTTGACGGAGGAGCCGAGTATGGTGGGAAGATTTGAATAGGTTTTGTTCAGCCAGATAGAGAGTAGAAAGAGTTCTTTGTTACAAGAATTTTGGAATTACTTGAACATAAAATTAGGCTTTGTTTTAAGATAAGAGAAGCTCTGAACGTAGGGGACCTCGTTCCATTTGCCAAGGTGGTCACAATAGTTATATAAGTTTTGGATTAAAGAAAAATTAAGTAAACTATAGCTTGGCTAGATACTTTGGTTATTTAGCTTGTAAAGTGGCCAAACTTGGGTAGAGAGTTTAATTAATTCCTTTGGTTGTTTTAAATTTAATCCTAATTTTACCAGGTGGCATAATAAGCACCCTAAGGGAGAGTTAGGCGGGATAGAATAGCCTGCACCCATGGCGATTCATCTCGGAAATAAAGTGTGAGTGGAATCACACGAGGACCAGGACAAAGGGGGAACGTCTTCCCTGCTTTGTTGCTGGCCATGAAAACGAGGACACAATTTAGGACAGCCGTCACTATCCTAAAGTAGTGTCAGACCCTTGGGGCCGAGGAGAGCTTGAGACCTGGCACCAGGAATTTTCGTGCAAGGCATGGAAGCACTGAGCTAGGCCATGCAAGGTTAAGGGAAATAGGGAACTCAAGCCTAGAGAAACGGGTGAATCACCAGAAATGTAAGCAACCTAGTCCATGATTTAGGAAAACTTTTTCCCCCTGTGTGTCTCATGTCTCTCTTTCTCTCTTCCTCCTCCTCTCTGTACCTTCTCTCCTCTCCTCTATCCCCCTGTCTCTCTCTTTCTCTCTCTCTCCCTCTTTTCCCTCCTCCTTAATGCTGCTCTGCAGCATCACCCGCCAATAAAGATCTTTCATACAAGCCTTGGTGTTCTGTGAGGTTTATGCCAGTCAAGTTCCCCCCTTTCATCTGGTGTCAGAAGTGGGATCTAATTAGGGAACACTCCATGTTCCTAAGAGCTCCCTATCTTCTTCTCGCAATCTTGGCACACACCACCATATCGGCTTGTGTCCAGCCGCCAATGTGCCATAACCAGCACTCAACACCAACCTCATCAAACTCGGTAAGTACCCTTATTGGAGCAAGTTTTTTTATTGTTTATAAGATTTCTGGAATTATTTGTCTTGTAAAATCATTGTGGTCTATGAGTTTATGATAGTTTGAACTTTTTTATTTCATTTAATTCATTGCTTAATTGCTGTTTTCCCATGAATGATTATACTGTGGTTAATATGTTAGCATAGCAGTATTCCCAGATAGTTTTTTTGTTGTTGAAAGGTTGGGCTTTTGGGGGGCAGAGTTAATACTTTGCATGAAATATCTTACTTTATAACAGTGAAATTGCTTCCTTTTTTGTCTTGTGATTTTTTTTGAGGTGAAATTTAAGTTTTTGTGTGAGTAGTAATTTATACTTATCTTGAGTGTCTTGCTTGTACTGTATCACATCATACCTTTGTTTAATTCTTAATAAACTTTCCACTTGTTAAAAAAAATTAGTTTCCAAATATTGCTGCTCATTGACAATGTATCAAGACATCCAAAAGCTGTGATGGAGAAGTACAAGCAGATTTTTTTTCTTCTCGGCTACCACAACATCCACTCTTCAGTGAATGGATCAAGGAGTAATTTGACTTTCAAGTTTTGTTATTTAAGACATACATTTGTAAGGCTATAGATGCCATAGATAGTGATTCCTCTGATGGATATGGGCAAAGAAAATGGAAAACAGTATTAATAGGTTTCACCATTCTAGTTGCATTAAAAACATTTGTCATTCATGAGGGGAGGCTAAAATATCAATATTAACAGGAGTTTGGAGGAAGTTGACTCCAATCCTTCTAGATATCTTTGAGAAGTTCAAGACTTCCATGGTGGAAGCAAGTGCGTTTGTAGCAGAGGTATGAGAGAACTAGATTTAGTTGTGGTACATGAGGATGTGACTTCAATGCTGCAATCCTGTGACAGAACTTGAATAGATGAGGGGATGCTTTCAATGGATGAGCAAAGAAACTAATTTTTTAAAATAGAATCTATTACTTATGAAGATGCAATGAATATTGTAGAAATGACAACAAAAGATTGAGAATATAACATAGACTTGGTTGTTACAGCAAGGGCTGCATTTGAAAGAACTAACTTCATTTTGAAAGACTTTCTTTTGTAAGTAAAATGCTAACAATCAGCATCAGATACTACAGAGAAATCTCTTTTTTTTTTCAGAAAGGAAGAGAAAATCAATGCAGCAAGAATCACTGTTATCTTATTTTAAAAAAATTGCCACAGCCGCCCCAACCTTTAGCAATCATCACTCTTGTCAACCAGCAGCCATCAACAACAAGATAAGGAGCCTCCACCAGCCACTCAAAATCTTACCACTCACTAAAGTCTCAGAATTAGAATTGTTTAGCTGTAGATTAATTTTAATTGAGGTATTTGCATTGTTTTATTAGACATAATGCTTTTGAACACATAATACAGTGTAGTAGAAACATAACTTTTATATGTAGTAGGAAATCAAAAACATTGTGTGTTTTGTTTTTTTGCAGTATTGACTTTATTGCAGTGGTCTGGAACTATTCTCACAATATCTCTAAGATATGTAGAAATGTGTCATTATCATGGGTTCAAAGCACAGAAGGTAACTGGTCATTTTTTATGCGTGCCCACCACACACACACACACACACACACAGTAGATGTTTTCATTACTATCTCATAGGCCCAAAGTTATTTTCTCTTCATTTCTCTTTCTTCTTTCTCTCACTTTCATTATTTGACTGGACATTCCTACTCCTATATTTACAAATAGAAAACATAAAAACATTGATTGTTGATAAAAATTAATACTGTTAATAAAAAAATTGAAAAACATTTTAATTTTATAATAAAGTACCTAATTTTAGTCCCTAAAAACAGGCGATTGTTTTTAATGTATTCATACCGTCCCTAAGAAAAGGAGAGCTAGAAATAGATAACAAAGAAAAAATGTGAAAAGATGATGTAGGTAAAAGTCTGAAAGCAACAGAGACACCAAGTGGAAGGGAATGAAGAGCCTGGAGCAGGCGATCTGTGTGCATTTCCCGAGACACAAAGGACATACGTGTAGGCAAAAGATACTCACTCCCAGGAATGCCAATTAGAAAAGGTATAAAGAAGCCTGACTCCAAGCAAAGCTCAGGATGTCAAGGTCCCAAACTGCCCCATTCCCCAAACCCTGAGTGTTATCTGCTTCCTTGTCTAATTCCATTCATCAGTCACAATGTGGATCTGTTTCCCACTTCCGACTGTTCCTTAGATCAGAGCCACCATCTCAGTTTATGCAGAAACTTCCAAGTATCGTAATGTCATTACTAAAAGCATTATCTTGCCTCTCACTATTGGCCAGGTTTAACAATCAGTTATCTAGGCATTTAAATACATTGTGATAATAGATACAAATCACTTAAGCAGAGACCAAGCAGAGGTTATTTATCCAGAGCTTGCAATAGCAAGAGAATCGGCCATCATCATCATTTGTTGTGGAACCCTCGTTCAACACACTACCATCATAAACATTTACTGCTTCTCGATCTCATTCAAGGAACTTCTGAGAACAAGATAATGTCCTGGCAAACCTCGAGATCCCTTGTGACTTGGAGGCAAACCACCAAATGACTCAGTATTCCCAGATAAGAGAGAGTGCAAATGTGTTATGATAGGCGGATGTTTATGGATTAACATCTTTACCATCTTTACAACACTTCCTTGCAAGGGTTGAGGAGTAAGTCATGTGACCCCTAATAAGTCACATATACCATAAGGTCACTAGGTGGCACTAGTTCAACCCTTTGTTCCCTATCTGAATAAAACACTGCAAGACGATGGGTTCGGGGCTCCCCTGCACTTTTGGTGAGCCCACCTCTTACAGCTTGTACCTCTCATCTGTGTCCTGCTGTTCTTCTTTATGCGGCTCTGGTCACTGCAATTTGTGTTTGGGAGAGACGTGAAAGCTGGCAGGGGAAGCAAAAGCTTTATAGGAGAAAACAGGGGAAGGTTCAGTTATACTCTGATTGAAGGTTGATGGGCAGAGTTGCTAGAGGTGGATGAACAAGAAACACACATTCCATGGAATTCATTAGGGAAGCATATTTGATGTTTTTTTTTTTTTTTTTTGGTTTGTCCTGAATTGGAAGAAAGAAGAAAAATTAAGAAAGCTTGTAGACCATTTTTGATCTGGTTACTATGGAGCTTATGATTTGGTGTTCTCCATCATTGCCAAACAATAATAGGTCAGAGATTTCTTGGTATAGATAGTTTGGCCATTGTCCTTTATGTGTTTGGTCTCTCAAAAGCTACTCCCAGTTTCCCACTCCTTTTCTCAAGCACAAGCAATTATTTATATTTTGCCTTTCCCTAGGACACTGAGACTACAGAATTACTGTTGCTGTAACGGCCAGTGTCTCACTTGCATAAAGAAAGCTAAAATTCCTTGGGGAGGGTAGTGATCATGCTCATAAGTTTCTTATCTGATTTGTCATTAATCTTCAAAAGTAAATTGTAAGTAAATTTTTTTTTTTTTTCAGAACACTAACACAAAAGAATGCAGGCTATTTTCTTAAACCTTGACTTCTGTATCTACGAGACAAAATATGTGAAACCTGGGCTGTCTGAGCTACTATCCTGGTCTCACACGTCATGATGTTGTGAAGAGCCTTGGTCGGCCCAACATGACAACATTTTCGACGTTGACTTTGGACTTCAGTAATGTCAGTTTATTCAGAATCCAGCCTGTGATCCTCCCTCTCACATTCAGTGTTCCCTTTGTCTTTTGAGTACAGGACCCCACCCACATGAGGCCTTCCTATTTAGTGCTATCCAAGGATTGCTCTTTTTTAAAGAATGACTTAATTGTCTCTAATTAATCTATGTTCTCTCTCTTCTCTCCCCATACACTGTTGTGCTTAAAATACTTAATTTTTTTCCTAATGTGTTTCTAATTTAAATACAACATGAGGCAACATAATTAATTATATTTAAAAAAAACTTTTAAAAGGTATTTAGGGAAAAGAAGGAAGCTTACTACAGTTTGAGGCTAATCAGCTCTTATTAAATATTCAGAAGTTGTACTCTGTGTGGGACGGCACAGGAATCTGCTGTTCAAGCCCTTTGGGGAGATCTTAACACGTTCTCCACAGAGAAAAACCACAATCAGTGAATTACTGAATATCAACAAAAGTATTTAAAATGAAAAATAAATAGCATAATGCCTAGCTAATTCTTTACAATTATATATTTAAAGGGAAAAAGTAAGAAAAGAGGCATTGCAAATATAGAAAATTAGACCTAAATAAAACCATTGAAGTATAATAGAAATAATTCAGAGGTGAAAGGAGCTAATAACTTGCTGTTTTGTATTTTACACTGGCACAAAATAAATCTAACCATTATGAAAATACATACTTTATTGATTTGGGATGAAACCTCCTGTAAGGTGATTATATATAACCTATAAGCCAATTTCCTGATTCTGAAACATTAATTTGAAGTTTCATTTATAGAATACATAAATAAAAATATTTAAAAACTGCATCTAGAATGTGATTTTTTGAAACAATTTCTAAAAAATAGAAAATTACCATAAAATTAACAGGAACTCCAATGCTAATAGGCAAATACAATCTTATTTACAGTTTTGACTATATGTTTCAACTTTCTTCTAATGTGAGAAAAAAAGGCACAGAAGACATATTCCTTGCCTATTCCATGCCTTTCTCTTTTGTGTGTGTGTTTACAGTATGTGATGTATTTGCTTTAGGTTATTTTACAAAAAGGATAATATATGCAGGTAATATTTTATCCTGATTTTTTCATTTGTCTATTATTTGAATATTTTCCTGCCACTTTTTCAACATCATGCTTAATGATCTTATAATGTTCTATTTCAAATTTTTAGATTTCTTTATGCTATTTTTAAAATGTCACTATATTTCTTTCAATGGGAAATTCGTGAAATAATTTTTTTCATTATTCATATATTTTGTATTAGTCAAAGCATATGAATAGTATGGGAGCCTCTTGACTCATATTAGTGAAGCTTGGATCAATTTAATTTTCAACCAGGGTTACTGAGGAAAAACTCTTAACAAACAATTGCAAACATGACAAATGATAAGTTCCAGAAATATTTGACAATTTGATAGGTAAGAAATAACGTGCATTTATTTTTAAAATTATTATTAAAACCAATTTCATTAGTCACAGTAGGTTCTGGGAGGTTTTAAAAATTTTGCTTTTAAAATGCTTGCAGATTATTAATTTGGATATAGAGATAAATAAAATCAATTATATTATAATGTTAAAAACTTGCAGTAGCATTAATTATTTGCATGCCAGCAATAATAATTAAAATCTCAAACCAGGAATGCAACAATTCCTGAGTATACTACCCAGAAAACATTAGGCATTCTCAATATGGATGTAGTGATTTCAACTTCAGAAAGCTTGGATTTTACTTTCAAATTAGGTCTTCAATGTCAAATGCTGAATCAGAGGTACCAATTAACTTTAGACACATCTACTAAATACATAATAAAATTGATAAATGTTTATATTTATTCTGGCTTTAGAATAGATGATATGTATTTGGACAGGTCATTTATCCCATTTTACCTTGTCTTCCACAATCTGACAGTAGAATTATTGGAATTCTCTTATAAAGATTCTTTTCATCAGATTGCCATAATTTTGGAGCATCTTCTAAAATGAAGGTCCTGTTGATAATAAACTAAGACTTGTTTTTCAATAGTCACATATCAACTACCACTCTCTTACGTGTAAAATTAATAATATTACAAGTTATTGCACTAAAATGTTGCAAATAAACTAAACATAAAAACAGAGGGTCTAAATTACATTTTCAATTCTGTCATTTATTCCATGACACCTTGATATGACAAAGTTTCTTGAAGCTAATCCTCAAAGTGAATACCTTTTTATAATAATTTCACTTAAAGTATCAATGACCAGAATAAAATGCTGTTTCTAATTTAAGAAGAGTTGTGAAAGACTCATAAACCAAACATTTCAAACAATGCTAACAGAAATTAATAAAGACAAATAAATGGAAAGAATATGCCATGTTCGTTGATCGAAAAACTTAATACGCGAAGATATCAATACTGCTCCCAATGACCTACAGATTCAACATAATTTCTTTCCAAGTTATGACTTAGTTTTACAGAAAACAAATATCCATTCTAACATGTGTTAGAAATAGTAAATGATCCTTAAAAGCCAAAAAAAAAAAAAAAATCTTGAAAAAGAACAAAAGCTGGAGTATTCCCTATTCCTGGTTTCAAAAATTACTTCCAAACGATAGGTATAAAAATGGCATGGAACTTTTTTCTTCTTGTGACACTTTCCTTAGGGGAATGTTCTTAAAATGCTTCCAGGTAAATACAAAAGGTGTGACGTCTCTGTCTTTCTTTATGGCTGAATAATATCTCACATAAGAGAAAAACACATTTAAATTAAAGAAGAGAGGAGCGATGTGGCAAGCTCTCACCTATCAGGACAATGCAGGGGTTTATGGCACAGCTCCTGGGTTCAACTGCTACTTGGACTTTCCCTGACAAATGCAAGCAATGTAACCAATTATATATACCGTTATGTCAATCTGAAATTAAAAAAAATAAATGTAATAAAACCAGCCTGGTGGAGGAACTTTAATTTAATAAAACTAGCCTGGCCAACTTAAAAGGAAGAATATTAAGAAAAATTAATGTAAGTAGACAGTTTATTTGGTCCAAGCTTGAAGATAGCATCTTGGGAGCAGAGATTCAAGTTGCCTTGAATATATACACTCAGATTAACAGCAGTTACAAGTAGATTATTAAAAGGGAGACAAGGAGTGTGCTGAGACAAAGTTGCTTATCAGGAGTTCCCATTGCTTTACAGAAATGCAATTGATTAGTGCTTAGCTATACATTGCTAAGCTACAGAGTGTGGGTTACTGTGACCATTGTGAGAATATTCGATTCATTTATATCTTCTTGTGGCAATAGTTTCAATAGAAGAATACATAGTTCAAAGGGAAGAGGAGGATGTGATTGGGTCTCACTTTAATGTCTCTCTGGGATTATATTTATATTATATAAAGGAATTTTGTTTTTTAGGAAAAGAGTTATTTTCTTTTCTCAATAGCAATGAGAATAGAATAGACAGGCCAAATGTATCCTTGCACTGTCATCAAATAATTTTCAGCAATGATGCCAAAACCATTAAATGGAGAAAATTATAGTGTTTTGAACAAATACAGCTGGTAAAACTGAATATCCAAATGTGGAATAATTAAGCTGAACTTTTACCTAATGTCGTATACATAAATCAATTCAAATTGGGTCCAAGACCTAAACCCAAGAGCTGTATCTACAAAACTTTTAGAAGGAAAGATAACCTAAAATTTCATGACATTGAATTTGTTAATGATTTCTAATATGTGACACCAAAAGCACAAACAATAAAAGCAAAAAGGGACAAATTCAGCTTTATCAAGCCAAAAACTTTTGTGTATCAAATGACACTACCTACAAAGTAAAAAGGTAACTCACAGAATGGGAGAAAATATTTAAAAATTTCATGTCTGATTAGGGATCAGTATCCAAAGCATACAGAGAACTTATAAAACTCAATAACAACAGCACAAAAATAAGCAACCAGATTTAAACATGGCAGGAAGATTTCTTCTTCAAAAAAGACACATAAATGTTCTACAAGCACATGAAAAGGTGTTCTATTACACAAATTACTAGGGAAATGCTAACAAAATCCAATGAAATGACACTTAATACCTGTGGACTGAACTATGACCATTATTTTCTTATCCCCAAATTTCTTTCTAAGGGGCCTGGTGAATGACACCTGCAAATGATAAAATCTCACTAAATGGATTTTATTAACCCAGTATAATGCGGTTTACATTCCAACCTGGTTGCCGTATAGCATAACATGACAGATAGAAGACCCCTTTATTTTAATGCAAGCTTCCTAGAAGACTTTACTTTTATAAAGTAACTTATTAGATTCCACGTATAGAAAGTAGACAAATTCAGAGTGGCAGAAAATGGAATGGTGGTTGCCAGGGGCTAAGGGGAGGGAGAAATCAGGAATTATTACTGAGCACATAGTTTCAATTTTGCAAGATGAAAAGTTCCTGAGATGGATGGTTGTGACGGTTGTACAACAATACAGATGGACAGTTGACCCTTGAATGACATGGGCTAGAACTGTGTGGGCCTGCTTACGAGTGAATTTTTTTAATTAATACAGTTGCCTCTTCCTACTGACAGGCTCCATATCTGCAACAAAAGCTGATCAAAAATATATACAATTGAAATACAATTCACAGATGGGAAATCTATGTGCATGGAAAGCAGACTTTTCTCATCCATGGATTCTGCAGGAGCAAGTGCAGAACTTGACTATATATGGGTTTTCGTGTCTGTGAGGGCCCTGGAAGCAATCCCCACAGACACGAACGGACAATTTCAGGTCAGGGAACTGTGAATTTTACAAATAGTTAAAATGGTAAATTTTATGAAAATGATATAAAGGTCTAAAATTTTAAACAAGAAAAAAGAGTCAATGTTGCACAGAGGACCATTTAGAATGGCACAGACTTCAGGCTTCTGTAACATAGAAGGGTCAATGTTCTGAAGCCTCTCAGGTCCTTAGGTAATTAAATGGAATTACGCTTCAAAGAGGTGCTTTTCCTTTCAAATAGTCTCTCTGTTGGCTTTGTAGGAAATGAAGTAACTGCTAAATGGCTGAGTCATCAGGAGCATCGCACATATTTACAACTTTGAAACTTACTTGTAAAATTTTCACTTGAAGTATCCATCTGCCAAGACCCAACATTGTGAACAATTTGCTTTTCAATAAAAAAATCTCTTGTGTTGCTTTTATTCTGAAAACTAAAGTATCTTACAGACTGGAAAATAAACATTCACTATTTAATTTGTTACCTTGGTAATTATGTTATTTTCTTAGTAAATAGAACTATGGAAGTTACCTGTAAAAGTATTATTTTAAAAAATGTATTAAAATAACAGAGTTAAAACAATTATCAAAACTAAATAGGTAAAATAAAATGAGAAATTAATTAAAAATGCACATGTACAGAATTGCCTCTCTGAAGGTAGTGACATCAAAGAGAGGTTGAGTTGATTTATTTTTTCCTTCTTAAAGAGAAAGGCTTTGTCTTCCTTTCCACTGCGGAGGAAGTTGTTAAGTAGAATCGTGTAAGCTTCATAATCACAAATATTGGAAACATATTTTAATTAAATTAAATATAAAAGGAAATTGTTAAAGGTAATAAATGCCTCACTAATATTGAGGAGAACCAAAGAACCAATTTTGGAGGCTGGAATAAATGGTAAAATTTACCCCTGCCGACTGGCACCGTCTCCCAGACACTGACTCAGCCCTTCAGTCGCCATCCCCACATGCAGGTGGATGTGAGTCCTGCTGTTTTGCTTGTAGGGCTCTAGAACTCCCTTGTTGTTCATCTAAGTTCTGATTTAGATCACAGGATGGGCATAACATAAGCCTTCATGATGCACTAGGCCTTACACCTGTCGAAGCCTGAAGGCTGGGAAAGTGAAGACTTACGGCTAACAAACCTACTCAGGGCACAGAAAGCCAGTTATTAAGACAAGGAGAATTGTCAAGAAAGAATGGATTCGTTGAGGAGGACACATCAAGGGAAAGAGGGGTTGAATGGACTGCCTCAAATTTGCCTTCCCAACGAACAGGTCAGGGGATTTTCTGGAGGTGGAATGAACAATGAATGAGGAGAGCAAGCATCATTACATGTTTGGGGTGGGGTGCAGAGCATGCTAGTGCATACAGGACAGATCATGCTAGTAACACATCGCATGATGCAAAAGGTAGATAAGCTCCTTCTAGGGATGGGCTTTTAGAAGTACAATGAGCTAGGGGTTAATATTGGCCATTCTTTCAGGCTTCTGTGTAGGTAGAACGTGGGGGTTACATTGCTCAGCAGTTCTTGGACCCCATCTGCAGTTGGGTGATGTTTTTCTTGTCTTCTGTGGACAAACAAGTGATGTAAAGCTTTGTAGCTATTTCGCCACTGCAAGGAGGTTCTGCCATTCTGGGGAAAGATATTTAGAATATCTATTAGATATTAGATATCCCACATGGCATATCTATAAATCAAACTATTGATAAAAGAAATTTTCAAAAAAAAAGTCATGAATCACATGCAGATATAAAAATAAACTATGCTAAAAAGCCGTTCTATTTAACAGTATAAAGAGCCAAACAGATATTTTAACTGGTTAAAGGAAAAATCAAAAGAACACAAATGTATGTGGAGTAAAATAATACTGAGATGAATTGCTATGAATATGAAACTGACTTTGGGGAGTGGCAAGTCAATTAAATCATTAACAAGACACAATTTATATGATCTTTCACTGCAAAGATTTACAAAATATTGCACAAAGTTTATGAACAGAAATAGAATTTGATCTTCTGGAAGGGTACACTATAAACAATGCACAGGTTTTTTTAGTAAAATGAAAATTTGTTTTTTATAATGCACAAGGTACAGTGAGGGTACAGGGAGCTTGTGCACACACAGCAGGTGTGTGTGTTACAACCGTCTCATAAAGTACTGACAATCAAATACAGAAAAGTAGCCTTTAGGGACCAATGTAAGGGAAATGGCTCTCATATAAATTATCAATGGAAATTGTTTAACAATTGTTAAATTGTTTCAATATCACTAGAAGGAAATCTGTCAACATTCTGAAATGACATGTCTCTCAAGATAGCAAGTATACTTCTCTAAATTTTTCTTACACAAATATAGGCACAGATATTGGCACCATACACACTTACTCTTATTTTTAAAAATAGCAGTGAAAGGATGAATTAACATACATGTTCACCAGTATGGATAAAGGTATACAATAGCTATATAATAAAATATTTATGAGTGATAAGAATATGGCATATCTATTTGTAACTTATGGAATGATCTTCTAAATATAATCTGAAGTGAGAAAAATGAAGTTCATACAATGTAAGAGCTGTAAATAAATCTATTTTTCCTATGCTGTGGGGTAAGCTGTCCCCTTTGTTTAGCACTGTCATCATTACAATTTCTAAATGTTTCCTTTATACAGCTTTCTCCAGGACTACATTTTGATCAATCTCCAGGTAAAGTGGTGATCTTTCTCTTATTTGCCTCTAGTTTAAGTGGCTCAGATTTTTCTGTTGTTACTTTTGTTGTTGTTTGTGGAATTGAATACAATTATAAAATGACATATACCTTTGGGTAATGATCCCCTGAGTTGATTCAAAAATAGCATGATGATCATATGGTTGTGATTTCTGAGCCTTTATGGACAAGCCCATTGAAGAACAATCTGAAACGGCATTTTAAAATTAGTGAAGAAATGTACACGATATTAAGAGAGATGATATTGTCGAGAAAGTCTAGAGAAGGTGTTACCTACTTCATGTGTGGGTGTGAGTCCTCAGTGTAATGCTGTGATATTCGTGGCCAACTTTGACCCAAGAGAATGAGTGTAGTACATTTCCAATTAGACTTTCATGCATGGGAGAGATGACCCATAATTTTAATCCCTGATATATATATCATTTTAGTATGCTGACCTTTTGGTAAAGGTGCATGCTTGATTAGAAAACATTTGAAACACTCTTGCCATTGGAAGGCAGAGTTGTAAATGGTAAAGGCGGTGAAATGAGCCCCCAACTCAATATAGACTCTCCAAAGGTCAAGATGAAGCAGCCCATCTATTTAACTGCCAGAGTATACGAGGCATTCATCCCAGTAGAAGGCAGTTTTGTGCAAAGGCCATTAAAAAAAAGCAATGGCAGGACATTAAGCCAGTTTAGAGTCTGTATTAGTAAGACAAAAGCCCATATATTGATATATATGTAAAATATGATATTTTAGAGACTATCATTCAAGATTTGAGAATTCGTGATTTATCTTTAGCATCATGTGATAAGTTTTACTCTATAAAGAATAACTATTTTACAAATTAATTCAAGAAGACCGTTAGTGAACTACAAAAGGCTCATCAGTTAAAAAGAAAAAAATTTTAACGGGTTCCTAAAAGAAAATCTTCCCTTACTAAAGTTTGTTGTTGTTGTTTTGCTTTGCTTAGAGAATTAAGGGATTTTCTTCTGCTGTGCTGAATTTTTAAACTTCCTGATATTTTACTTTCTTTAAGCCACTGTCTATAAAGGTCACCTTTAGAGTTGTCGTTTGTTCAAAATTAAGTAAGTTTAAAACAAACAAACAAACAAAAAAAGCAAAACGGAACTGGTGACTTCAAAAATAAGATTTGAAAGAAAAAAGGAAAGGAAATAATTGTACTGTTAAGTTTTCAGGATTTTATATTATATGTTATTAAATCAAAAATGAGGACCCAAGAAAATATCTCTGGTTCCACAAAAGGACCTGGGTAAATTTCAGAAATATTTTTATTCACTTCAATTTTATGAAACAGACAAAGCTATTATGATTTTTAATAAGTACCAACTATTACTATAAAAAAGTGATGAGATGCAACTACCTAAAGTTCTGGGAATTGTTGTTTTAACTGTTTAAATAAGGCTTTTTTTTGGTTTTTAAAATATTTGTTACTTTTATACTAGTTAGCATGAGCAAATTAGTAGATAGTTTCAGTTTACATCCCTCTTTAAAACATACGATTACAAATTTCTAAAAATCCTTTTGCTACCATTTACAAATATTTGTATGTTTGAAGACATGTTTTATAAATATTCTGCAGATAGATAGTATGGGCTTCTTATGTGATGCTGACTGTCCTTGAGATTTAATCCTCTTTCTTTAGCTTTCATGAACTCTATTTTTTCTGATTTCCTTATTCATATCTTTGACCTACATGTGGGTCAGTGGGATTTATGTGCGATGTTCACTGCACTCGCTAAGCAGTCTGCTTGCTTTCTTCTTCTTCTTTTTTTTTATAGTTGGGGATTCATTGAGGGTACAAGACAAGTCACACACTGAGTCCTACATCCCTCCCCCCTCCTTCTTTCTGCTCACTTTTTAACATTCTCAAGACATATTCATAATCTTTTTCAGGTCTCATTGTTTGCCAATGAGAACTCAGTGCCATAACCTAATACAAGGAAGAATGGGAAGACTAACAGTAATTTATGTTCTCTCATACCATGAGATATTCTCCATGAAAAAAAATAATCATGAGTTGTGTATATCTGTGGAACATAAAATAAAAACATCAATACCAATGTTACAGGATCTTTAAAGGCTTCACAACACAATGACGCTATTGACTAGTGAAACGAAAAAAGGATCTGCTGACGAAGCAGAAAGTAAGACTGTTGTTCCTATGTTAAAATCAAGTAAACAGGGAAAAATGAGTGAAAAGAGAAACGAATAAATGACTTGCATTGCTCTGGAAAGCAATTTAGTAACTGAGGGAATCATTTCACAGTGGTACTAGGTGCAAAATGTTCAGAGCATCGTTTTCAGTCTGTGCAAATTCTAAACCTTCAGACTGCTAAAGTGTAAAGAAAATAGCAGTAACAGTCAGCACAAACCTAAACTGGAAGGGGCCCGGGTGGTCTGGGGTGAGGTGAGGCAAAGGCGTCAGTGTTGGAATGCCCAGGATTATTCTCACCTAAAACTATTCTGCTTAATTTTATAGCCGTCAAAGTTGCTAAAGTCATTTTTGTCATAGAGGGAAATCTACACATAGGAAGATCCTAATCTCCCTTAACACCTTATCCAAGTGTCCATCGGCGTATTATTTAGGAATCAAGATCTTTGCCCTTTTATTGTGCTTGAACTTATCATAAAACCAGTGAGCAATTAACAGAGAGAATGTGGGGATCTTTACAAAAGAATTTGAATTATTAACTACTCTTGCACAAAAGATAATAAGATAATATTTATGGTAACTAATATAGAATGTGGAAGGGCTGAAGGGCAAGGAGATGGGGTACCCTGGTGTAAGGGCAAGATCCTCCCAGATATAGGAAGGCTGATAAAGCATCTAATATTTGAAAACATCAAATAAATAAGGGGAATTATGATTTGGATTCTTCAGTACAAAGGTAAAAGAAGTTGTTTAGTCTCTCTTGCAAACTCTAAAGAGGAATAAGAAGGTCCCAATTATTTTTTAATAATTGTCTTCTACTAAGACATAACAACTTAGCATTTATTACTTGTCTTTTTGTGTGTCAGATTTTAAGTCAGATCTTCACCACACCATTGTTCTTGCTGAATGTGTGCATTCTGTGATTGTCAGCAGAGAGGGTGAGCAGTCTTCACCCCATTCAGAATTCAATGGGATGTCCAGACTGTCATTACACATACACAAGTGAGATATGAAAAGATTTCTTACTTATGAATTAGAACTCTCTGGGGCCAAATGGGCAGTCGCCCAAGCTGATCTGAAATGGGAATGACAGGTATCTATCTGCTCCTTATGTGGATTAAAGAGATGCAGGGTGAAGGATTTGCATGGTTTGAACTTCTTTGCAGTTCAAGGAAGCGGGGAACAAATAGGCATTTTATCTGCTTGTCCATAAACAGGGAAAGAAGGCAAAGGGGAAGAGTGGGGCCTAAAAGTGATCAGCATTCAACTATCAGCAATAGAATCAGACAGCAAGGATAAATCAATGAAAATATTATTTTATTTGGACACAGAAACATCAGGAATTAAATACAAATTCAAGCTCTATACTATTTTACTTTTCCATTCTAGTCATGAGGCCTAGTGGAAACTTTCCTCTATAAAACAATTTCTTCACATAATTCATTTGAGTTATACCTACTCATTCTTGACAATCGCTGCCAATGGCAAATATTTTCTATTCCAAAAAGACCTGCCTTGAGTTTCCAAATGGAGTTAACTTTTCATTGTTGTTTAAGTAGGAACTTATTTAAGTTCCTATTGTAACATTTCCTGTTTTTGCTAATTATTTGTTGCATGTTGTTGAATTGTGTTTTTCCTACTTTCCATGGAATGAAGGTCAAAGGTCAGAAAAAGTCCTTGTAATGACTCTATGCTGGATAGCTACCATTTTTCTCCCCAACTTTCTCCATCTTTCTCCGATCTCTTCATCTCATGTAAAACACATTGGATTTTCTTGCCCTGTGGCTCCTGTTTGGTTTTGGCCAAAGGGGGCCCACTATCAAATGCATAAGGAAGTAGAGTGAGGTCTAGTGATTTATTCCCCTGGTTCCATCTCTGCAGTTTACCTCAGGGTGACTCCAGTCTTCAAGGGAAGTTCACATCCTCATGGGAGCCTCCATATTAACTTCCTTTCCAATTTCTGAGAAATACTTCTTTGCCCCCACCTTTTTTTTTTATCAAAACTCTTGGATATTATTAGCCTGGGATTATAAACCGTCTTCTATGATCCACTCAACTCTGTCCATACCTTTGTCAATAACAAAGTCTCCTTGAAAAGTCTTGAGTATGCCCCATAAATTTGCTGCTAGGGACATGACTTATACATATCAAACCAAGATTGCTGAGATGTTCTAGACACATCTTGGCAGGGATTATGAGGTGATGGAACAAATGGAATTGGAAAATTCGTTTTTGTTTCTTCCTCAAATTTCTTTAAAGGACATCAGAAATTTAAAAGGAAATCCATTGATATTTTTACAAGACTAAAGAATAATTTGATTTCCCCTACTCCTTCTCACAGCATAGGTTGTTTGCAAGAAGAAAAGCCTAGAAATTGAGTCTCAAACTACAGAATTTCTCAGAGATTATAGTACTGTTATCTCAGCATAGTTTCTTGAATGTGGTATAATAGGTTGATTTATATTGCTACTGTAACAAATTGCCCCAAATTTAGGGACTTAATATAAATGTATTCTCTTACAGGCTTAGAGGTCATATCTTTAGATAGTGCTTATAAAACTAAAATCAATGTATCTCCAGAGCTATATTCCTTCTGGAGGATCTGGGGAGAATTTGTCCCTTGCCTTTTCCGGCTTCCAGAGGCTTCCTGCATTTCTGGACTTTTGTCCGCATCACTCTGTCATTTGCTTCCATTGCTACATCTCCTTTTCTTTCATTCCTTTTTGCTTCCCTCTTATGAGGACCGTGTGATGACTTTGGATTTATCTAGATAATCAAGGATAACCTTATTCTTTTCAAAATTCTAACTTAATCACAGCAGCAAAACCTCTTTTTCGTTTAAGGTAACATATTTACAGGGTCATAGAATTAGGACATACAAATCATTATGGGGAGCACATTTTCAGCCAATAGTATGTGATAAGGGCCTTTGGGGGACAGAAGAATATGTGAACCCTGAAATTGGGACATTGTGAAAATACATGCTGATTCTTGCTTAACAAGTGAACAATGTGAAAACTAAAAATAGAATAAATAAATTGATCATCTCTTGGATAAATCGTATGTTCAACATTTAGCAAAAATAGAATAGGTGGCCTTCTATGGAACAAGAGAATTGCATGTCAGTAGATGGCATTAGTAATTGTGAAGTGACCCAATCTAGTTGGACCCTCCCATTGTGGAAAAACTTCAGCAGCAGGACGTTCTGTGTGGAACACCACCCAGAGCATCATTTGGGAGAAGAGGTGGTGTCACAAGGTCAGTGGGAGAAGTCGTGTCTCATGTCAGAGCATTCTGTAAATGGTGCAGTATGTTGCTATAGAGCAGCGGTTCTCAACCTTCCTAATGCCATGAGGTATTTTCATTGTTACAAAGGGGTCCCGACCCACAGGTTGAGAAACGCTGTTAGAGGGTCTCTAAAGCAACCACAAATGCAGTGAAGAAGCCATGTTAATATTTGCAATGACAGTAGGCAAGATGGTGGGCAAGTGTCATCCCAAGAGATCATTCAACCCATTGCAGGTAAGTAAGATGGTACAGCCGCTTTTCTTCTGACCTATACTAGCCAAGACCCTGAACATAGGGAAGAAGGAAGTGTTAAAGAAAGGATCAAGATTCTCTTTGATGAAGATGGTTTCTTAACCGCAGGGCAGACTTGAGATGGCGCAATGAAGGGGAATCACTGCCACTGTATGTGATATTCAGCTTTATGTTAGATTGGACTGTACTTTTTAATAAGTAAATACAGATTTTTCTAACTATAGAAATTACTCTGCTATATGCTCAGAGGAACTATAGAAAATCAGAGAGAGCACATTCATAGGCAGTGAATATGGAAAAATATGGCCATATTTTATTTTTAAACTTTAAAACCAAGTCCACTATTTAAAAACTTTAGCCATGTTAGCAAGTCCCTATCTTCTTTTTTACCCTTTACATTCTAATTCCAACGAGAGCAGGGGTTTCTTCTGGTCCTCTGAGTATGACAGGGCTGGGTCTCTCTCTCTCTTTTTCTTCCCAAGAAAAGGAGTCTTTGAAATTAAAAGTGCATCAAGTTATGCTCAAATAGATGGTGGATATTCCAAAGAAATGATTTGTAAAATCTCTATTTTAACACTTACCTTAATGTAAGAATGATAGGAAATGAAATATATAAGAGTTTATACTCATCAGTTTATAAATCCAGCCCACTTCTGGGAGTCCGGATATTATGAGGTGTGCTTTAGGAAGCACCCTGAAAATTAGGTTTTCATTAAATTGTAGTAATTAATGTTATTATTGCTTTAGGCATTCTAATTTATTTGTTTGGTTTGGAAACTTGACAAAAACGTCTATAAACCCTTGCAACCATGAGGGTAATGACCCCTGGTAGTAGTGACTTGTGTCCTTTTATTTAAGCAATTTTGTTCAGTCTGGGCTTCAATTTCTGCTAGGATTCACAGGTAGGCAAATATTTGAACTTGGAAGACACATTTATCATTAAAAGTATTTTGCACACCCATAAATGTGTCCTCCTCCTTTCCCCCTAGGCACTCACCTAATTTTATAGTTTTAAGAGTAGAAATAAGAAACAGTGTGTAGAAAATGTTTTGTGAAATCCTAAGGGTCATTAAAAAAATCAAAACTCTCTTATGTCTAATTTTCAGAATTAGTGGTGAAAGAAAGCAGGAAATACACACAACTCACCTGAAGTGATCAATTTTGGAGATAAATTCCCTAATTTGGCCAAGACTTTTAATTTTGTGGAAGAAATAACTTACCTCGTAAGGAGGTGCTTGCCCTATTTCCAAAGGGAATAACCTTTCACTCTTCTCTCCGCGATGCGATGCCCACATCTGACAACAATTAAGAGAAACGGCGCCACTTAGCCTCCTGAACCACAGCAACCACACGAGAGCTCACAACTGGAGGAGGAAATGTTAGAGGACAGAGCACAAATGAACCATTTTATTATTCAGCAATTCAGATAAAACATTTCAAGTCCTGTAGAAGAAATAAATGTTTTCAAGGAACATTACTTTGACTACTAATTATGTGACTTGTAACTTACTGTGCCAATGACCCTGACTTTTCGGATTTTGTGAGCAATTTTAATTTAGAGCTCTATGGCTGGCAAACCACACAGCTTCACCATCAGCAAGTTCCTCTAATAGAATTGCAAATTCCAGTGTCTTTTCCCAGTATTTTTGACTTAAGTAACATCTATTACAGGCTAGGAAAGCATTATCAGTGTTTGAATTTTTCTCAGCCTATTTTTCTTTAACTCCAGAGAACTGACACTGCCAACGATTTCTCAGAACATGTGTCTGTAATTCCCTTACACGGCTCCTGGGTCACTGAGAAACTGTTAACATGGAGTGATCTCTACACAATTAGCTCTGTTCTTTGGGTTTTCAAACACATTTTCCTTATCCTTATATTGTGTATGGGAAAGGAAAATTTACAGGGAAAATGCAGTCTTATGGTCGTTTGCATTGAAGTCTCTCAGGGCACTTTACAATCATTAAAAGTTATAATTAGTCCTGAAGTACATTCAACTCCTAAAAGGATCATTTTTTAAACTAATAACATTTTTTAACATCTGTATTTTAAAGTCTCAAAACAGTTTAAGTACTCCCGACTTCAACAGATAATGACTTCCTAAGCATGAAGGAAAGAAACTAAAGCGTTTTTAAATGGTCTGAAACATATTTCCTGATCCCCTCTAGATTTTGTTCATTGAAAATGTCAACTATTTTTGTAACTGAAACAGTGTTTCTTTATTTAAAAAAAGTCAGGTAAAGAGATAAGCAAAGAGACTATGGTAAGAGTTATAAATTTTACTCCATATCTTAAGCATGTTACTAATTAAAGTTAGGTCTTTATGTTCATCTCCTCTGTTATGTTTTTAATGAGTTTTGCATTTAATGGTAGACATGATTTCTTGGGAAACAAAGGTATATACATAATCTTCCCTGTCGCCATCCATTTGGGTGTGTGACACTTAGCAATGGCATTATCAAAGACTCTAAAGGTCTAGTATTTTGCATTATTTGAAAGCTAAGAAATGTGCATTTCACTGTTACATGGATGCTAAGTGGAGATACATCTCTTCTGGATCAAAGACAAAGAATAGTTATTACTTATGTCAATAGCCAAAGTAGTATCATTTGCTTGTCCTAATCCTTCACCAAGGCAAGGCTGACAGATTTGGACAATAAAGGAGAAAACCTTTTTAGATTAAGAATATTTATTACATAGATAGAGAAAAAAAGCAAGAAAAGCAACATGCGTATTTTACATTCACCTGTCCTATAGAAAGGCACTGAAACAAAAGGGGTCAGATGACATGTAAATGTGAGTGTTGGGACACTGTCGCTGAAGTGCTGATGCCATACTGTAGATGAACAAATATAGAACCCATAACTTTACCCTAAAGAGGAGAGCCAGATAGCCTCGTACCTCATCAGAAACCAGGAGGCTATGACAGTGTTGTCTCATGGTAATCTCCCAGGGGAAAGGGGAGGCAGGTGGAAAACAGCCTCGTAACATCATTCCAAAAATTTTCTATGATCCCTGTTCCCAGAAAATCACAGAGCAGTCTACCAAGACGTACATCACTTGCAGTTAATTCTTGCCTGTGCAGTCCGTGCAGGCATCCTCAAACTTTTTAAAAAGGGGGCCAATTCACTGCCCCTTAGACCGTTGGAGGGCTGGACTATAGTTTAAAAAAAAAAACTATGAACAAATTCCTATGCACAGTGCACATATCTTATTTTGAAGTAAAAAACAAAACGGGAACAAACACAATCCACACCACCACATGTGGCCCGCGGGCCATAGTTTGAGGACCCCTGTATACTATAGGGAACACCAGGTTACCATAGTGCCATCATGGTGTTGATTCTCCCAGATTTCCTAAACTCCAATTCCCATAGACAATGTAGTAAAATCCCCAGGTGAATTCTGCACATGCAGTAGGTTGAATTATGGAAGAGATACCCTGAGATTAGGAGACCCTCAACCTTTTAAAATGTGCTGCAAGTCAATACACTTGCCTTGTATCGCAGAAGGAAATAGTACATTAATTTTCTTAGACACCAAAAAGAAATTTGGAAGGAGATACACTATCTGCCAAGGCCATTTACCATATAAATACTTATTAAAAGATTATATAGAACAAAATACTGTTCAGTGCACATGTAAAATACAAAAGTTAACAAAAAATTGTCTACTAATATTCATGTATAAAGAATACAATGAATAAATGTCATTGCTTGATGAAGTTTCTCAGAAAAATTTTGCTCTCCTAACCAAAATGATTTCTGCAGGTTGAAGCTTCATTGTCCTTACACCTTACATTGTTCCTCGCACAGAATTATGTCTAATGTACTGTAGGGTCCAAGGGTCCGCAGAAAGAAAACTGCACAGTGAGGATGGCAGGACAGAGAAATGAGAGTGTAGAGCCAGAAAGATATTGTTAAGGCATTTTAAATGTCCTAGATGCCATTCTCCTGTTTTGGTATGAACGTGTGTGTCCATGCATGAATGAGCTTGAAAGAGAGAAAGACTGGAGAAGGAAGATACCATTTGCTTAAGCAAAAATGAGCCGAATCATCTGTTGCTTACATTTGAAAACATACCTAATCAATACGACTTGAAATCAGGAGAAAACGTACCTTGACACCATGATATAAATGCTGATTGAATCTACCTTGCCCACATCTAGTTTTTTGAACGGAGTCAGATTCCCACTTGATGTTATTAGTCTGAAATTAATATCACTGTCCTTCCCTTAACTGTGTGACTTTAGAAAACACACTTAAATCTTCACTAAGCTATTTCCTTTTATATAGCATTTGGGGTCACATTATTTAATTGACTTGGTGGTAAGATTAAACTAAGACAAATATAAATATATTTCCTGGGGCCCACAAAGATGCTCAATAAATTTCAGCTTCCCTGATAGCAAAATGCTCTGCTAAGCTTTTGTAAGGATAATGGTGCTTAAAATGGTTTTTATTCAACACCCAGTGCAAAAACTTTTACTAATTTCTAACCACACCATTCAATTCAAAAGCTTAAGATAGGCACAGGTGTTGTGGCTCATACCTGTAATCTTAGAACTCTGGGAGGCACAGGAGGGTGGATTGCTTGAGCTCAGGAGTTCTAGACCAGCCTGAGTAAGATGGAGACCCCTTCTCTACTACAGACAGAAAAACTAGCCGGGTGCTATGGCGGGCACGTGTAGTCCCAGCTACTCAGAAGGCTGAGGTCCAGTGATCAATTGAGACCAGAGGTTTGAGGTTTCTGTGAACTATGATGCTGTGGCACTTTACTCATGGTGACAGAGTGAGACTCTGTCTCAAAAAAAAAAAAAAAAAGAAAAAAAAAAGACAGAAAAAGTTTAAGATAATTTATATATATACTTTATATCCCTGAGACACATTTTGTAATATTTTATGTTTATAAATTTTAGTTCCAAATAGAACAACATTAATTTAGTTGTCTTTTATTTTAGCAAAACATAAACTAACTTAGTTAATTTCTTTACAAAGTCTTGGCAAAAATTAGGTATTTTAATTTATCCACAAACTAGGTATTACTATATTTGTTATTTTTTGTTTTATTTGTAATCTTTGTTATTTTTCTCATCCCATAGCACTATTTTAGACAAATGTATATTTGTCTATGGCAGTAATATAAGAACTATTTTTAAGGGCAAGAGATAACTTGAAGTATGGATGGAGTAATATATTTTTAAATTTGGAACACTTTTGAATTCACTAATCTAACATTTTTAGGGTTTTGAATCTATGTACATGAACAATACTGGTCTGTAATTTTTCATTTTTATAATGTATAACTGATTTTCTCCAGGACAATGCTGGCCTCATAGAATAAATAAGGAAATATTCTTTCTGTTTCTAACTCTGAGAGAGATTGTAGAGTATTGATACAATATCTTCTTTAAATGATATATACATAAATATTTAAAACTATAGAAACATATAAAAACCTTTCATAAAGAATGTATAGAAAAAGTAGATAAAGATTAGATAATTATATCCCAAAGCAGTTGTCAATGAGCTACAATGATTATGACTTTACACTGCTATTCATAAGATAGAAGATGCTACTATTGTAATACTCCAATTCAAAAGAGGTTTGAAATTATGCTTAAATCACTGGTGTGGAAATAATACAAGAATTGTCAGTGTGAAAGAGAAGGTAAGTGTTATCAGCCATTGGCCTGACTCTGAGATCTAGCCAAATGGTAACATGTTGTATAAAAGAAATTTGCACTCAGTAACTGTACATTATGTGTCAAAGGTAGCCCTAACTATAACAGTAATCCTAGGAAATGCTGGGGATTTAAGTCCCTGTACCTATGTAATTCATAGAAGTATAGGTGCCTAAAGAGGAAGAGAGCTAATTTCTTATTTTCTTTCCAACACCCTGCTAATTCCACAAGACTGTGCCACTTTCCTGGCTGGGAAGCCAGAATGCCAGTGAAAGGTATCAGATAAGAAATTTTAGGAAACTTCTGCTATTTATGCTAAGCTCATCCCAGGAGACAGCATTCTTACTTAGTTTCTTCTACTATTAATTATTGGAAGTTAGGATGGTTGGCTAATAAATGGATGGAATACTATCTCAAACGGAAGACTTTCAAGATTGTCAGAGAAAGCAATTCTGTGTCTCTTTTACCATTTCTTGTAACTCCTATGGCCAAAATCTCAAGATCTTAAGTTAGTGTCCAGAGAAAGGGCAATCCAATTAAGACGAAAGGTCAGTTCTCTAAGATGCCATGATCCAGAGCACAGCTTGGATCTTCTATAAAAATGAGATTGGAACTTGAGTTAAAAGGGATATTCTCACTTCAGCAGAATCCAAACCCTGGCAGTGCCTCCGGGAGGGCCCTGCACATTAACACTTCAGGTTTCAGGGAGGCGTATCACCTTCAGTTCTGCAATTTAGACGAAATTAGTGAACGGCAATTTACACGAATGTTAATGGTAGACTGTGGTAGTGGGCTTGGAATGTTTTCCACTAAGAAGTACAAATTGTATATATTGCTTCTAAAATTTGTGATAGTATATAGCTTTAAGTTCTATAACTGATTTAAGCTTCTGTAAGAGTCTTCATCCTATTCTTAGAATGCACCAGGAAAAATTATGAAAGACACTGAAATGGGCAAAAGGGGCACTTTTTACCTTTCTGATTATCCTTGCCTTATATTAACTCTGAGCTACTTTAAAACTCTGAAAGTTGTAGAACACTGATAGTAACAGCAATGATCTTAGTCTATGAAAAAACAAATTGTCTCTGGTGGAAATATATTTACATATCATCCTGTGGATACTGACCAATGTTTTACAAATTCATTTCATCTCCTCCTAACAACCTGTAAATATGTATATTTTTAAAAATTGTTTTTTGAACTTGTTATAACACCTTACTGGTTGCCTCATTAATTGGTGAATTAATCTAGTCTTTGCAACACACATAAAAAAATTTCTGCCAGCTAATCATTTAGGTCTGGTGCTCAGTTTTGCAAAATGTTATTAATTATGGATTCAATTTCTTTAATAAATATAGGCTGATTTAGATGATTTCTTCTGATGTAAATTTTACCAATTTTCATCTTTCAAGAAATTAGTCTATTTTATCCAAGTTATCAGATTTATGGGCATTGATTTTTCTCATAGTATTCTTTATTATCCTCTAATTCCCATGAGGGAGTAATGAGGACTCATCTCTTATTCTGATATTGGCAATTTGGATCCTCTGTTTTTTCTTATTTAGCTTGGCTAGAATTTTATCAATGTTATTGGTGTTTTCAAAAATATAGTCTTTATTTTCAATAAAAAATTCTCCATTGTTCTTTTATTTTTTGTATTTTTCTATCACTTTTATGGCATTTCACGAAGCTTTCAATTTCCTTGTTAGCTCTGCTCTAGTTTCTGTTTCTATTTGCTCTGAGCTTAAGTTCTTCATCTTTTTTTCTAGTTTCCTAAAGTGAGAGCTTTGATTTGGGAATTTAGAGCTTTTGACTTTTCTTGTATATATATCCAATGCTATAAATTTCTTTCTATGCACTATTTGACTCTGTCTCACAATTTGAGCAGTTGCATCATCATTTTCATTTAGTTCAAAATTTATAAATTTTTATTTTCTCTTGAGACACCTTTGATGCAGGTGTTATTTAGAAATATGACTTCATTTTCCCCCGTTGCTATCTTTCCTTTTGCAGCAAACTCTTTAAGTCCTCTTCATTTGCTTTTTCTAAGTATTCAATTTCCATTTTCTCCCAAATCAGTTAACTGATGATTTTTTTTTGTTTGAAATCATGAAAAACCCCATAAAGAAATATGAAATAAGCACAGGTTTTAAAATAGCTATGTTTGTTAAGAATTAAAAAAGAACACTAACATGAATTTTGGCAGAAAACTCAACTATTTTCAGAATCAGTAAAGGGAAATTTTAGAGCTTAAAATTTACTGAAATTACAAATTTAACAAGTCACATTAATAGATGCTACTGAAATGAAAATTAGAAAAAATTGAAAATAGTTCCAAAACATATCCTCAATTATACATGGATAAACAAAAGAAGGAAAATACAGAAAAAGCATCTGGAATCGTGTGAATAGATCTAATTGATGTGTACTTAGATTTCTAGATGGAGAGGAAAGAAAATGAGGTAGAAGCCATCTTCAAAGAAGATTATGGCTGAAATTTTCCCCAAAATAATGATAATAAAACAAACTTTACTGGCCAGGTTTGGTAGCTCACACCTGTAATGCTAGCCCTCTGGGAGGCCCAGGCAGGTGGATTGCCTGAGCTCAAGAGCTAGAGACCAGATTGAGTAAGAGTGAGACCCTGTCTCTACTAAAAATAGAAAAATTAGCAGGGCTTTGTGATAGGGCTGTGTAGTTGCCTCTACTAAGGAGACTGAGGCAAGAGGATCACTTGAGCCCAAGAGTTTGAGTTTGCTGTGAGCTATGATGCTGCAGCCCTCTAATTAGGGTGCCAGAATGAGACTGTGTTTCAAAAGACAAAACAAAACAAACAAAAGAACAAAAACAAAACAAAACAAAAAATTGTTCCAGCTATAAAATCAAGAAACTCTAAAAATTTTAAATAGGGTGAATTTTGTTGGGGGATGTGTCTGGTTCCTCAAATCCAGCTGGCATGGTTCAATTACTCAGCAGAACTAACTAGCAAGGGCTGTGGAAGCCAAAGTGTGGCACATTTAGAGAGCACAGTGGATACAGACCAAAAGCAAAATGGGAACAGGATGGGCAATGTGAACGGAAAGCAAAAGTAAATTCACAGAGGCCTTTGCAACACAGAGAAAGTTGAGTACTTCCAAGGAAGTGGAAGTAAGTGGGTCTCTCTCACAAGTGAGAAGAGAGAGACCCCAACATCAAAGGAAGTATAAAGGTACAAATATCCTCTTCCTCTCCCTTTGAAATAGTTTATGTAACTTTTTCACTGGTCTCTCTGCGTCTTGGGCAACTTTGTTCTTTGCTATTGGTGATTGATTACCCGGATTACATCATATTCACAGTCTCTTCCTTTTTAGGCAGAGAATTGTCAAGTGCTGATCTAGCTGTTGATTTGACCAATACTTGGGGTATTTGTGGTGTGTAGTGTTCACCTTCTGTCCAAATATGGAAACTGGATTGTGTGCTTAGTCAAACTCATCACAATATTCCCACAATTTTCCCATGGCTTATTTAGCAGTCCAGGCTTCCCTCCCATTTCTCTTGAAGACCCTCTCATTGTCCCTTCTCAAATAGCAATAAATTGCACTTAGTCATATTATATGATAATTGTCACAAACAAAACACAAAGACAACAGTCTGAGAGAAGGGGATTGTGGATTCTAGACAGAATTTCAAAGGAATATAGTGGTTTCTCAAAAGAAACAATGGAAACTCAAAGACTGCAGAATTATATTCGGAAGTCTTAAAGAAAATAACCTTCAAAATATCATGAAGCCTAAATAAAGATATTTTCAGTAAAATAAAAATGGGTAAAATTTACGGAACTGCTCTAAAAGTAATGTAACAAAATATTCTTTTATCAGAAAGAAACTTTAACCTAGATGTCAGTGTGAAGATAAAGAACAAATGATGAGTAGGGTAAAGATTTCACATAGTGGCCAATTTAATAAAATATTAACTATTATGCCATATACAAAGGCTACTGACTTGTGGATATTGATTTTATATCCTGAGACATTACTGTATTTTCTGATGACTTCCAGGAGTCTTGTGGTTGGGTCTTAGGATCTATAGAGAACTCAAATTAATCCACATGAAGAAAGCCAAAAATCCCATATATCAATGGGCAAGAGACATGAATAGAACCTTCTCTAAAGAAGATAGACGAATGGCTAACAAACATATGAAAAAATGCTCAACATCCCTAATTATTAGAGAAATGCAAATCAAAAACCACCCTGAGATATCATCTAACTCCAGTGAGAATGTCCCACATCACAAAATCCCAAAACTGCAGACGCTGGCGTGGATTTGGAGAGAAGGGAACACTTTTA
>CAUYRH010012850.1:0-13362 GCA_963574655.1 Perodicticus potto | reverse complement strand
GACAAGGCCAGCGAGAGCGAGTCAAGATTCATTGCTGGTTGGGGCGGAAGCAGGCGGCCGAGCCCGGCGCAAAATCACCATTATTCCCCTTTAGTCACCTCAGAGGCAGGTTAATGCTTTCTTTGTAATTAGGCTATATCTCGTTTATGTACAATGTCTTCAGTTCTTCTTTACCAGGGGTCTTACTCTGTTCTGAAACATGGCACCTGTTAAAAAAAGAAAAACAAATAAAAACAGAATTTTAAAGTAGGGGGAAAGGGCTATCCCAGTACCGTGGTATTCACAATTGATTTATTCCTTTGCTCCTTTTCTACTCCCATGCTTCACTTGACTGGCCTTTAAAAAAGGAAAAAAAAAAGTTTGGGGAAAATGAGACCGGGCTGGTGACTCACAATTATAATCCCAGCACTACAAAGGTAGGCTGAGGTGGAACACTGCTTTAGGCTAGGAACTTAGCCCGAGCAACATAGCAAGACCAAAACTAACCAACATATTAGCAAGGGTGGTCGTGTGCACCTGTAATCCCAGCTACTCAGGAGGCCAAAGGTGAGAGGATGAGCCCAGGAGTTTGAAATTGCAGTGAGTTATGATCATGCCACTGTACTCTAGCACAGAAAATAAAGCAGACTCTGTTTCCAAAATATATATATGGGGAAAAAAATTAAACAACCTTCATCACTGTCTTAGTACCTAAAATGTTACTAAGGACTTAAAAACAGTAAGCTAGCTCAACCACAGTTGATTACAATTGCCAACTTTCAAAATAAGATAAGCAAGTATAAAAATAAAATGTTACCACAAAAAGTTTTATTTTAGCAAAACAACTTGTACTACTTAAGATTACTATTTTACCAACTTCAAAATGATAATTTCTACTATGGCTTTTGGAAGTAGCAAGAACTTAATTAAAATTATGATTTGTGGAAAAGAACACACACTTTTTCAGATCTTTCCATGCTCCCTACAATCTATTTATAAGACCCTATTTGTTCACTTTGTTACTTATTACTGCTTCTGAATTAGGTAGTTTGGTCTCATAGTTGTAAGTAAGGATATATAGTTTATTGGACAGCAAGTAAAGGCTGATTTAAAGCCAAGTAAGGACTCCAGAGGCCATATTCCTTCCTTCATTGTTGAAACTGTTCAGGAGAACCCCAAAGCACTAGTACAGCTAAAATGACAGGATGGTTATCAATCTGACTCCAACCACCCAGTGAATCAGGGGAATTAACTATTTTGTACCAAAAAAACCCAAGGATATAAAAATGCTACATTTTTTTTGTGAGACAGAGTGAAGAGAGTACCATTAATAACCTATCCCTAAACAATAGAAACCAGGATATGTGACCACCCTACCGTCAGCTTTGACCAAACTATCACTCTTCCAAGATGACAAATAACACTTTATTCATAAGATACCATTTTCACTGGTCTCACTTTCTCTTAGTTTTCTCTACTGGGTTTTGGCCTCATAGCATTAGAGTTCTTGGAAGTCTTGTCTTCTCTATATTCACTTTGACAAACTACTTCAGTTGTATGGTTTTTAAACCATCTACATACCAATAATTCTCAAAGTTCTATCTTCAGTCCAAACTTCTCTCATAGTATCCAGATTTGTACCATATAATTTTCTACTTGGCATTTCAAACAGAGGATATCAAAAAAAGTTCCTGGTCTTCCCGCTCAGTGTTACACATGTAAAGACTTCCCCATCTCAAATGATGCTAATTCCATTCTTAAAGTTACCCAGGTCAAAATCTTGGAATCTTGCCATGCCCCATAGGAAATCCTTTTGGTTATACCTATGACATATAACCAGATCCAACCAGTTCCCACCACCTCCAAACTATGATGCTCTAAGGACCACAGTCTTTCACCTAGATTACAGTGCTAGCCTTCAAACTTGGGTCTCCCTGCTTTCCACCCTTGTTCCCTATAGCCTATTCTCAACATAAAAGCCAGAGAACAATACTTTTCAAGTATTAAAAAACTCAGAAACGACATCTTGTGCTTAACACCCTCCACTGACACAAAGTGGAAGCCCGAGCACTTAAAATTGCCAAGGAACGAACAGCTTTACAGGATCCAATCACTAGTACTCCTTGGCATTTCTTTTCTGTTCTTCTACTACCCAATACAGGTCTCTTGAGCCACAGGGCCTTCTTGCTGCTTCTCAGATATATTCCTGCTTTTAAGCCCTCTATATAAGCTGATGCCTCAGCATGGAATGCTCTTCCTCCAGAGAGCACTATAGCTAACTACCTTGCTTCAAGACTTTACTCAGTGAAGACCACTCTGACTACCCTATGCAAAACAGCATCTCCCATTCCCCACACCTGTCCCATTCTGTTTTCCACATCACAGCACCTAACATACTGTGTAACATACTTATATTGCTGTCATATTAGGATACAAGTTCCATGGGGCAGTGACTGTAATTGTTCACTGGTCACTATTAGATATACTGTATATCCCTATAGTAAGATCTCATCAAATATTTATTCAATGACTAAGATATAAATTGAAACAGGATTTTGTAACCTGCATTTTCACTCTACCAAAAAACATGAAAACCATTGAACTTTTCCTGGTCAGATACAACAATCATGAGCATAAGCAAAAGATTTTTTTAAAAATATGAAACACTTCACAAATTTGCATGTCATCCTTGCACAGAGCCATGTTAATCTTCTCTGTATCATTCCAATATTTTAGGATTTTTAATTTAATAGCCTCAGTAGCACATACTACCAAGTTGCTAACATCCTTCAAATTAACATCTAGCCTCATAATCTGCATGCATAATGTGGGTTACACTACCTTTACTTATAGGCCATGTTTATTCTAAATACTATAACACAAAAGTATGAAGTAATTTTCCAAAAAGTTCTCCACTAAAACATTTAGATATTAAATTATTTTAAGATCAGAAAATCTGAGATTCCAAGATATCCATTAACTACAAGGAATTTGTGGTCCAGGACCATTTTATTTAAATATGTAGTGTTTACTACATATACCACATACTCAAGACATTTTAATGATTAACTCCACATCAAGGCCAAAGATGTAAACACTCCAGACCTTTCCATCTTTATTGTTAAAAACACACGTTATAAGAAACCAAAATTTAAAAAACTGTCAAAAAATAAATAAACGCTGGGTGTGGTGGCTCATGCCTATTAATCCTAGCACTCTAGGAGGCCAAGGCAGGTGGATAGGTGGATGGATTGCCTGCATTCATGGATTTGAGACCAGCCTGGACAAGAGTGAGACCCTCCCCCCCAAATCTCCAAAAATAACCTGCCATTGTGGCGGGCGCCTATAGTCCCAGCTACTCAAAAGTCTGAGGCAAGAGAATTGCTTGAGCCCAAGAGCTATGACACCACAGCACTCTACAGAGGGGGGCAAAATGAAATCCTTTTTCAAAAATAAATAAATAAATGTCAAAGGTTGCAGGAAAAAAAAAATCCAACAACATACATGTACATCCTGCCAAAATCCTAAGATTTGTTATCATCATGCCACTGGAATTTCAAAAGTAAAAGTAACTATTATTTGTAATGAGACAAAGGTAATAGAAGCAATACTGCAACAGAAATGCTAAATCCTCTCAAGCAATTACTTTACTAGAGTCTTTTTCCAGCATTTCTCAGTTTAACAAAGGTATACAGTGTAAATTAAAGGGCACTGACATGTGACAGCAATATACTGCAAATCAACTGTTACCGTAACAGTGATATCAAAAAAACAGCAGGCTGGGGCGGTACCTGTGGCTCAGCGCGTAGGGCACCGGCCCCATGTACCGAAGGTGGCGTGTTCAAACCCAGCCTTGGCCGAACTGCAAAACAAAAAAATAGCTGGGCATTGTGGCGGGCGCCTGCAGTCCCAGCTACTCAGAAGGCTGAGGCAAGTGAATCGCTTAAGCCCAGGAGTTGGAGGTTGCTGTGAGCTGTGTGATGCCATGGCACTCTACCAAGGGCGATAAAGTGAGACTCTGTCTCTACAAAAAAACAAAAAAACAAAAAAACAGCAGGCTTAGCGCCCATAGCACAGTGGTTATGGCACCGGCCACAAGGACAGAGGCTGTCGGGTTCTAAGCCAGCCTGGGCCAGTTACACAACGGCAACTGAAACAACAACAACAACAGCCAGGCCCCGTCTCCAAAAATAGCCTGGCATCGTGGCAGGCACCTGTAGTCCCAACTACTCAGGAGGCTGAGGCAAGAGAATCGCTTAAGCCCAAAAGAGTTTGAGGTTGCTGCGAGTTGTGACACCACAGCACTCTACTGAGGGTGACAGTGAGACTGCCTCAAAATAAATAAATACAAATACCCATAAATACCTCTACACATCCATTTCTGTATGTGCAGAGACAACAAAGTCTTAACTAATAGTAGTTACAAAAGGGTTTTCACTTAAAACCCCATTAAGGGAGCCCTAGAAATCTACATAAGAAAATAACGTATGTACACTATTTACCACAGCAATATCTGCCAGAGCAAGAAAAATAACTAGGAGTAGGTAACTGGCAGATCGACATCCTGGACGACGTATACACAGTTCTCTACCTCTGTTTAAGTATTGGATTGTATGTATGTTACCTTCTACTTATATACATGTACACACACTCTTGGCAATTTTTTTTTTTTTATATTTAGTTATTTTTTGCAAAAATGTTCAGGGTAGAGAAACTACAAAGTAATAAAGATGGCTATCAATAAAAGATAAAAGACTGAGTAAGAAAAGAGAAGAGGCTCGGCAGCTATAGCTCAGCAGCTAGGGCGCTGGCCACATACACCAGAGCTGGCAGGTTCGAACCCAGCCCAGGCCTGCCAAACAACGACAACTACAATCAAAAAAAAAAAAACACAAACAAACAATAACAACTAAAATAGCTAGGCATTGTGGCAGGTGCCAGTAGTCCCAGCTACTTGAGAGGCCGAGGCAAGAGAATCACTTAAGCCCAAGAGTTTGAGACAGAGTCTCACTATATTGCCCTCAGTAGAGTGCCATGGCATCACACACAGCTCACAGCAACATCAAACTCTTGGGCTTAGGCGATTCTCTTGTCTCAGCCTCCCAAGTAGCTGGGACTACAGGTGCTCATCATTATGCCCTGCTTTTGGCTGTAGTTGTCATTGTTGTTTAGTAGGCCAGCTCTGGTGTATGTGGCTGGTGCTCTTGCCGCTGAGCTACAGGCGCCGAGCCCAGCTTTTCTATTTTTAGTAGAGAGGGGATCTCACTCTTGCGCAGCCTGGTCTCAAACTTCAGAGCTCAAGCTCCACCCACCTCGGCCTCCCAGAGTACTAGGATTACAGGCGTGAGCCACCGTGCCTTGTCTTACACTGAATTATTTTTTGAAATGGAATGGGTGATGATTATTAGGAGGTGATTAGGTCATTAAGGGCTCTGCTAAATGGGATTAGTACCCTTTTAAAAGACAGCTCCTTTGCCGCTTCCCCTTCTACTATGTGAGGATTCAGCAAGAAGATTATGAAGAAGGTCTTTACCAGACACAGCAACCTGAATACACTAAAGCAAACATGAACTCATTTTTTAAAAAAATCATTTCTGAATTCAGTCTAATGAAATGCCCTAGAAACTTAAGACACACCAAAAGCAATGAGCCCATCTAGCTCCTGAACCTTGGTTTCTAAATATTAAAAGAGCAAAAATTCCTTGGACAGATAATGAACTCCAGAGGCTTAGACAAGAAAAATACAAGTTGAGTCTGGGCCATCCTGTAACAAAAAGAAAGTAACACAAAATTTCAGGTGGATGTCAGAGAGAAACAAGAGCCAATTAGTGGGATTCTCACTAATTTGGTATTAATTTTAATAACAAAAAGACACTTATGATTGACGTTTTACAATTTGCCCCAAATGCAACATTATTTAGAAATGTCTGAGTAGGGGACAAAATGTGGGAATAATCTGATTATTTTACAATTGCCAATGAGAATGCTCCAAATTCTTAATTTATCACAATTTGAATGCATGACTGTGACCAATTATTTTTACACTACATTCTTCATATACCATACATGAAAAAACAACACCAAACACAGTTAAACAACCTGATATAAACAGAAGATAAAGCGATAATGTGCTATCAACAAGTTATTTCAATAAAACTGTATAGGTAAAAAACCCTTTCTAAGGCCTGAAGCACTGGCTCACACTTGCATCCTACCACTTTGGAAGGCAAAGGCAAGAAGACTGTTTGAGGCCAAACTGGACAATAATAAGACCCTGTCTTTTTTTTTAATTTGACACAGAGTCTCAAGCTGTCACCCTGGGTAGAGTGCCGTGGCGTCATAACTCACAGCAACTCCAACTTGGGCTCAAGCAATCCTCTTGCCTCAGTTTTTTTATTTTTTATTTTTTTGTAGAGACAAGAGTCTCACTTTATCACCCCAGGTAGAGTGCCGTGGCCTCACACAGCTCACATCAACCTCCAACTCCTGGGCTTAGGTGACTGTCTTGCCTCAGTCTCCCGAGTAGCTGGGACTACAGGCGCCCGCCATAACGCCTGGCTATTTTTCTGTTTTTGCAGTTTGGCTGAGGCCAGGTTTGAACCCGCCACCTTCGGCATATGGGGCAGGTGCCCTACTTGATGACAGGCGCTGCCCCAGTTTTTCTATTTTTAGTAGAAAATAGAAAAGGCCTTTTGCTCAGGCTGGCCTCTAACTCATGAGCTCAAGAAATCCACCCACCTCAGCCTCCCAGAGGACTAGGATTATAGGCATGAGCCACCACACCTGGCCTAAAAAATTTTTTTTAATTAGCTGGGCATGGTGGCAGAGGCCTGTAATCACAGCTACTCCAGGAGGATCACTCGAATTCAGGAGTGTAAGGTTCCAGTGAGCTATGGATGACATCATTGGACACTAGCCCGCCCGGACAACAAACTGAGATCCTGTCCATAAAAACCAAAAACAAAGCCTGCCTCAGTGACTCACACCTATAATCTAGGCACTCTGGTAGACTGAGGTAGGTGTGAATTACCTGAGCTCAGAAGTTCGAGACCAGACTGAGCAAGAGCGAGATCCCATCTCTAAAACACAGCCACGGGTTGTGGCGGGCTGTAATTCCAGCTATTTGGGAGGCTAAGGCAAGAGAATCTCTTCAGCCCAAGTGTTTGAGGCTGCTGTGAGCTATGATACTACAGCACTCTAGCCGGGGCAATAAGAGTAAGACTGTCACAGTAAAAAAAACCAAAATAGGAAAATTAAGGGCCGAGGTGGTGGCTCATGCCTGTAATCCTAACAACTCTGGGAGGTAGAGACAGAGGCAGGTAGACTGCTTGAGCTCAGGAGTTCAAAACCAGCCTGAGCAAAAGCAAGACTCTGTCTCTACTAAAAATAGAAAAACTGGCCAGGCGTTGTGGCAAGTGCCTATAGTCCCAACTACTCAGGAGGCTAAGGCAAGGGATCGCTTGAGCACAAGAGTTTGAAGTTGCTATGAGCTAAGACACCAGGGCCCTGTAGCCTGAGACAATAGTGAGACTCTGTTTCATAAATAAATAAACAAACAACAAACCAAACAAAAATTTTAAAAAATTAGCCAAATGTCATAGCAGGCACCTATAGTCCTAGCTACTCAGGAGGCTGAGACACGAGGCAGAATTGCTTAAGCCCATGAATATGCAGTTACTCTGAGTTAGGCTGATGCCAGGGCACCCTACATTGGGGCACAAAGTGAGACTCTGTCTCAAGAAAACAACAAGGGAGATGCATCTTTTACAGAAAGGGGTTAATGAATGTATGAAGCAAAATCAGCATTCTGTAACACACCCACCCTATGTAAAAACTGATTCAGACAAGAATCATCAAGACCAGGGGCCTTCAAACTACAGCTCGTGGGCCACATGCGGCCTGCCGAGGACATTTATCCAGCCCGGTGGGTGTTTTTGCTGCCAGTGCCTGTCCTGCTAAGCAGCAGGCTCATCCTGGGCGCAGTGCACATGTGTGGAATGTGCGCCGCACTCTCCAACTCCCCTCTCTCTCTCTTCTTCTCGACGACTCCTCTCAAGACTCAGTCTCAGCCCACCTGCCCATTGTGGTTGTGGCGGGCACCTGCAGTCCCAGCTACTTGGGAGGCGGAGGCAAGAGACTCGCTTGAGCCCAGGAATTGGAGGTTGCTGTGAGCCGTGATGCCACAGCACTCTATCCAGGGTGACAGCTTAAGGCTCTGTCTCAAAAAAAAAAAAAAAAAAAAAAAAAAAGGTAAAATGAGAGGGTGGCTTCTGTGGCTCAGGGGGTAGGGCACCAGACCCATATACCTAGGGTGGTGGGTTCAAACCCACCCCTGGCCGAACTGCAACAAAAATATAGCCAAGTCTTGTGGCAGTGCCTATAGTCCCAGCTACTCGGGAGGCTGAGGCAAGAGAATCGCCTAAACCCAGGAACTGGAGGTTGCTGTGAGCTGTGTTACGCCACGGCACTCTACCGAAGGCAATAAAGTGAGACTCTGTCTCTACAAAAACAAACAAACAAAAAAACAGTAAAGTGAGAGCCGCGCACAGGGCGGGAATGTAAGATGACAGAATAGCAGCGTGCATAGTGTGGAAATTGGTGAAAGTGTACGTGGAGAGGATGTCTACATAGTTCAGAGTGGTTGTGGTGAAATCAATGACAATTTAATGGAGCTTTTGATAATGATTAATGCCTCTAAGATTGCTTCAGTCAGCCGGGTTACTGCGGTCATCCTCTGCTTTCCTTATGCCCGCAGGATAAGAGCCGGGCCCCAATTTCAGCCAAACTTGTTGCAAATATCCTGTCTGTAGCAGGCGCAAATCATATTATGCATGGACCTACGTGCTTCTCAAATTCAGGGCTTTTTTGATATCCTAGTTTACAGTCTGTATGCAGAGCCGGCTGTCCTGAAGTGGATAAGGGAGATTATCTCTGAGTGGAAGAACTGCACTATTGTTTCACCTGATGCTGATGGAGCTAAGAGAGTGACCTCCATTGCTGACCATTTGAATGTGGACTTTGCCTTGATACACAAAGAACAGAAGAAGGCTAATGAAGTGGACCACATGGTACTAGTGGGAGATGTGAAGGATCGGGTGGCCATCCTTGTTGATGACATGGCTGACACTTATGGCATAATCTGCCATGCTGCTGACAAACTCCTCTCAGCTGGAGCCACCAGAGTTTATGTTATCTTGACTCATGGAATCTTTTCTGGTCCGGCAATTTCTCACATCAACAATGCATGCTTTGGGCGGAACCTGTGGCTCAGTGGGCAGGGTGCTGGCCCCATATACTGAGGGTGGTGGGTGCAAATCTGGCCCTGGCCAAACTGCAACAAAAAAATAGCCAGGCGTTAAGGTGGGCGCCTGTAGTCCCAGCTACTTGGGAGGCTGAGGCAAGGGAATCACCTAAGTCCAGGAGTTGGAGGTTGCTGTGAGCTGTGTGACACCATGGCACTCTACCAAGGGCAATAAAGTGAAACTCTGTCTGTACCAAAAAAAAAAAAATGCTTTCTTTGAAGCAGTAGTAGTGACCAATACCACACCTCAAGAGGACAAGATGAAGCACTGCTCCAAAATACAGGTGACTGACATCTCCATGATCCTTACAGAAGCCATCAGAACTCATAATGGGGAATCTGTTTCATACCTGTTCAGCTACATGCCTTTATAACAGAATAACTTTTGAAGCTTTTTAAAAATGTCAACCCCTGCCTCTTTGTTTTCCCTTGGTACTTTATGATAAATTCAGCAGAAGACCTAGCTTGCCCCAGTGTAGCTTTCTACATCCCACATCAAGCATTATTAGAGCTATTCCTAAATGAGGAAAGACAGATTGAGATTGACTGCTGGGATGTCCTGTGTTGTCTCATTCTGGCTTCCTTGATGATTTTGTTAGCCTTGCAGCTTTAACCATATAGCTCAGATGCTGCAAGATGTTAGACTTTGAAGATGTTGTATAGGGGTGTTTGACTGTGATTGGGGAAGCTCGGACTATTTTGTTTGTGAATACTTCAGGGTTTTCTTTGTTTATAACTAGCTGCAAAGTCAACCCAAGTAGGACAAGGTCTCCAAGATCTATGCTACTCAGCAAGAGCCCTAGGCTACCCTAAACTTAGTCTTGGTAGCTGAGCAAGAGCAGACAGATAAGCTTGAGCAGCCCTTGGTGAGGGAAAGGGTTGGCTGGGGGTGGGGGGGTGGGGTGGCACTTAGTATCATGTTTCTTGGGAGGAAGAAGCCTGATCATCACCATCTGCTTGACTATGTAGCTCATATTCTCCTCTGCACCTATTCCTTTCAATTTGGCCTACCTTCATCCAATCTTGACCGTTTCCTGGTCAAATATCCTCTTGCGCCCAAATGAACCATGTACCACGTCTTCTGGAAAACCAACTTGCTTCCTGGTGTGTAACTGCTAACATTCACATTAGATGATCTGCTGTAGCTCAATCTTCCTTAGCCTACTACTAATGCAGCAGTAGGTTTTAGGTGATATAGAAGTGCCTTTGAATTCATTTAAGTATTTAATTTTCCGGCATGGTGCCTGTGGCTCAATGGGCTAAGGCACCAGCCACGTACACCTGAGCTGGTGGGTTCGAATCCAGCCCAGGCCCGCCGAACAACAATGACGGCTGCAACCTAAAAATGGCCGGGCGTTGTGGCAGACGCCTGTGGTCCCAGCTACTTGGGAGGTGGAGGCAAGAGACTCGCTTGAGCCCAGGAATTGGAGGCTGCTGTGAGCTGTGGTGCCACGACACTCTATCCAGGGTGACAGCTTGAGGCTCTGTCTCAAAAAAAAAGTATTTAATTTTCCTCTTCCTCCCTTAGATCTGTTTAGCCTTTCAAATGACATGAGATTTCTGCTTAAAAAGATTGATGTTATTGTCTCTTGTAGAAGAAACTAATAAAGTGTCCTACATGTGTGGAAAAAAAATAAAAATAAATAAAAAGTAAAATGAGGTGGTTCATGCCTATAATCCCAGCACTGTGGGAGGCAAGAGGACTGCTTGAGGCCAGTAGTAGGAGACAAGCCTAAGTAACATAGCAAGATCCCATCTCTACAAAAAAATTAATTAATTAAAATAACAAAATGGCAGTCACTACCTTAAGTGATCAAATTTATTAGTAAGGGTGAGACAACCTAACATATGTGCCTACTGACATGTTGCAGCATGAAAAATACATCAGTTTGAAATATTCTTGTCAAAACTGCTCAATACAAACCTAACTATGCCTCTAACACTATCAATTTACAAGAAGGTTTTAAAGGAACAGATTTACATATGAGGAAAATATGAGGTAGGCCCAAACACTACAAGACCACTGGCCTGGGCTCTACAAAAGTTCAGCATGACCAGGTGCAGTGGTACTGGTTGTAGTACCAACTTAGGGAAGCTGAGGCATCGCTTGAGCTTAAGAGCTATTTAGGCCAGCCTGGGCAGTCAAAGAAGAGGTTGGGAGAAAGGTGGCAATCTGTTCTAGATTACAAAACTAAAAAGAAAAAAGTTAATATGAACCTTCATTAGATTCTGACCCAAACTAAAGGATACTCTTGAGGCAACTGGGGAAGTTTAAAGACTGACCCTGGCTAGAGTGCAGTGGCATCATCACAGCTCACTGCAACCACAAACTCTTGGGCTCAGGCACTCTTCCTGCCTCGGCTTCCTGAATACCTGAGACTATAGGCCCATGCCACCACACCTGACTAAATATTTCTACTTTCAGTAGAGACCAGGTCTTGCTTTTGCTCAGTCTGGTCTTGAACTCCTGAACTCAAGTGATCCTCTCACCTTGGCCGCCCAGAGTGCTAGGATTACAGGCCTGAGCCACTGTGCCCTTCCAGATTAGTGTAGTCATATAAGTCTTTTTTTTTTTTTTAATTAAATCATAGCTGTGTACATTAGTGCAATCACAAAGTCTTAACATGCAGGAAATGCACACATTTAGTATCAAATAGTTCAATAAATATATACATGAATATCAGAGAAAATAAATATGGCAAAGAGTTAATCACTGAATCTAGAAGGAGGCTGTACAGGCTGTTCACTGTACTATTCTCATTTTTCTCTACATGAGAAATTTTTCTTAATAAAACTGGGGAACAGAGGAGGCACACATTACATTTATAATTTAAAGCAGAGATTAAAAGAATGTGGTATGGTATCAAAAAAGGAATTTTAGGGCCTGGCACGATGGCTCACACCTATCATCCTAGCACTCTGAGAGGCTGAGCCAGGTGGATTGCTTGAGCTCACGAGTTCAAGACCAGGGTGGCACCTGTGGCTCAGTGGGTAGGGCACCAGCCCCATATACTGAGGGTGGCAGGTTCGAACCTGGCCCCAGCCAAACTGCATCAAAAAAAAAATAGCTGGGCATTGTGGCAGGTGCCTGTAGTCCCAGTTACTTGGGAGGCTGAAGCAAGAGAATCACCTAAGCCCAGGAGTTGGAGATTGCTGTGAGCTGTGATGCGACAGCACTCTATGGAGGGCAATAAAGTGAGACTCTGTCCCTATTAAAAAAAAAAAGAAAAAAAAAAGTTCAAGACCAGTTTGAGCAAGAACAAGTTGCTGTGGTCCCAGTTAGTTACTCCGGAGGCTAAGGAAAAAAGATCGTTTGAGCCCAGGAATTTGAGATTGCTGTGAACTATGATACCACCGCACTCTATCCTATGGCAAGAGAGTGAGACTTTGTCTCCAAAAAAAGAAATAAATAAATTTGTAATGAGCTGTCTTAATCTTTTTTTAATAAGAAATAATGTAATAATTTTAAAACAATAGTTTAAAAATAAGTACTACGAAACTTGAAGATAAAAATGTAAAATGTGGCTGGGCAAGGGGGCTCACACCTATAATCCCAGTACTTTGGGAGGCTGAGGCAGGTGGATTGTCTGAGCTCAGGAGTTTGAGACCAGCCTGAGCCAGAGTGAGACTCTCTAAAAACTAGCTGGGTGTTGTGGTAGGCGCCTGTAGTCCAAGCTGCTTGGGAAGCTGAGACCAGAGGATCGCTTGAACCCAAGTGGAGGTTGTTGTGAGCTATGACACCATGGCACTCAAACCCAAAGCACACAATGAGACTGTCTCAAAAAAAAAAAAAAAAAAAAAAAAAGGAAAAGGAAAATCATGGGCAGCCAACTACACATAACACAAAGCTAGATGATGATCTAAGTGACAGCTTCTATATTTGTTTCCTGATTAGAAATTAGGCCTCGGCTTGGCACCTGTAGCTCAACAGGCTAGGGTGCCAGCTATGTACACCTGAGCTGGCAGGTTCGAATCCAGCCTGGGCCCGCCAAACAACAATGATGGCTGCAACCAAAAAATGGCCGGGCGTTGTGGCAGGCGCCTGCAGTCCCAGCTACTTGGGAGGCAGAGGCAGGAGACTC
>CAUYRH010012849.1:0-50320 GCA_963574655.1 Perodicticus potto | reverse complement strand
AGGTACAGCAACAGGGTGGGCTGGAAAGGGGCACCTGGGAGCAAAGGGCTGAAGGGAGGCTGGGCCCAGGCTGGGGCAGCAGGAGGATAGTGGGGCTGAGCAGGCAGATTTGACAGACATTCTGGAGGTGCATTTAAGAGTTTAAATGTGGGAGGTAGGGGGGAAAGTCCGGACATGGCTGGGAAGATGACAGCATGGAAAGAAGAGGTGGGCATGAAATCCAATGAGTTCAAGTTTGGGGTGATATGAGCTGCTCCTCTGGGCGGTACGAGGGCAGCATTCTGCAGTTTTGGCAGTGACTCTCTGGGCAAGCTGAAGCAAAACCAGTTCCTTCCAAGCTTTATCTTTCAGCCCTCGAATCCCTTGACTCTTTGCCTTTTTGGAAAATTGTCAATTTCTTTTAGACTCTGAGGAAAGCCATGGGTTCCATTCAGAAAAAAATGAGTGTGCCCACTGCAACATAAACTTGTGTGTGTACTTGACTGGACCTCCTCTCCCCCAGATGGGAGCCTCGCTCTAACTGGCTCCCTCCATGTCCTCTAAACGTGCTCTATTTCCCTGCGTATGGGCCCGTCTTCTGAGTCAGAGATAAATTGCTAATTATAAGTCACTTCCTAATTTAGGAATCCTCATGACTTATGGTCAACTGCTTATGTTCATCATACAGATTGAAACATTGTAATTTCTTAATGCTGAGTGAGGGATGAGAGAGAAAATGGGGAAAAAAAGGAGATCCATTTTGAAACTTTGATTCCTCCAGGCCAGCATTCACGCGGCTCATCCAGGCTGGGACGCAATAGGAAACACAGCGCCGTCTGCAAATGACTTTTGCCTCATTGAACCTCATAGGACAGGTAGAAGAACAAGTTAAGTAACACCACGAGACAGGGATTAGCCAAATCCAGAATGTGGGAGAGTCTATGGAACAAATGACCCAATTGCTCTAACAAATTAACAGCATGAAAAATTAAAAGAGAGTGTTGCAGAATAAAAGAGCTTTAACGTTTAAAAGCAGTAGGGCTTTGTCCTGCATAGGAGACAATCTAAGAGGTACATGCTTGGGATTTGGATGATATTAAGGAATAAAATAATTTAGTTGGGTGTAATGAGGGTGGTTATGTAAAAAGAACATCTTCTTATTAATTAGAGATGCTGGAGTTATTTGTGGCTGTGAGGACACAATACACAGCGCCTGGGATTCGCTTTCAAATAGTCCAGCAAAAAGAGGAGGGAGGGTTGTAAGAGATGAAACCAAAAAAAGGGGAGTAACTGATGAAACATTTGGCAATATGTTGATAATTGTTGAAACTGGAAGGTGGATGGGGGGGGTGTTATCCTACTTTCTGCTTTTTTGTATATGAAAGTTTTCTACAAGTTAAAAAGATTATAAATAGTTTATAAAAAAACTAAAATCTAAAATCTGGCTGAGCATGAGAATCTTAAAAAGCTAGATTCTGGGAGCTACACAGCTCTCCTGAATTAACCATCTCTGGGGACATTTGTATTGGAAGGAAGCTGGGGACAAAGGCTTGAAGGTGGGAGGTGTTGTAATTTCAGAGTCAAGCCACTTCTTTGATAAATCTGACGTGGGTCTTTTGCAGTTTTTGGCCAGGGCTGGGTTTGAACCCGCCACCTCTGGTATATGGGGCCGGCGCCCTACTCCTTTGAGCCACAGGAGCCGCCGTGACCTGGGGCATCTTAACAACAGTCTTCCTTCCTCCCCACCTATTGTTCTTTTCTCCTTGTTTTCTCTTTCTTCACTTTATAAATGCTTAGGGGAGGACCCTTCAGAGGAGCACAAGGTCCTAGTGCCTCTTACTCCCACCTAGGCCTCAGTGTCCCCAGTGTTGAACCAGAGGCCTGTGCTTGCGTATGTACCCCTGCCCTCATGCAGTTATTTTAAAAAAGCTACCATGGACGACAGACGTACCCATTGCCTGGGTGTGTGTCAAAAAAAACATTGCGTGGGAAGCACAGTCTTACTATTTGAGCCTATCTTTTTCAGCATTCACCAATAGAAAACACCAAAATTTGTTCTTAAATAATTTATTTTTTAAATTTTGACTCTTGGGAAAAGTTACATTTATTTAGGAAAACTTGAAGAAGTCCAACAAAAAGTACAGAGTTTTCTACTGGAGTCGACTAAATGTGCAAATTTCAAATATGTTCTATAATAAGTATAAATAATTCCATGTCTTTCACATTAAGAATGAAAATCTTGACAGACACAAAAAGTTACAGGAGCCACTTTTAGAGATGCAGATGAAAACACTGACGTTAATATTTGACACCTCTGGAAAGAAATCACATAGGGGTACGTGTCAGGGCAAACAGTTTTCAGAGCGCCAGCTGGGAGACCTGATAACACGAGTAAAGCAGATGTAAAGAGTGATGTATCACAAATATTTCGGGGTCTAAGTCTGGACTGAAAGAATAACAGCCTTTCTTCCTGGGAAACTGCATTTCCCATTTAGTCTAGAGCAAGTATGAGAGCATCGTGAGGCACAGAGAGAAGCTGCAGTCTAACGGCGGAAAGACATTTCCTCAGACTCATGGTTACTGGGTTTTGCTGTCCCAATGCTGGGGAACCCCGGGACGCCGGGGCAGTGCCCAGCTTCCCAGGACATTGCATTAACACAGCAAAGAAAGCCACCATGGAAGGCCACATCTTTCCCTGTGACCGCTGTCTCCTCTCCGTCTTCTCTCCAAGGAGGTAGGATTTGTACAGGCATCTACAGAACACAGACAATTCTTTATTACCATACGGCTGGAGTTCCCTGAAGAGAAATGCATTAATTTACCCTTTAATGAGACTTTCGTTAATTTACCCTTGATGCAATTCCTTCTTTCCTGGGGAGGCCAGCAAAGTGCATCAAAGAGGCCAACTCCCTCACTGTGGTCAGGGACGTTTCTGGTTCTGTAACCTGACCCAGAGCAAAAATGTTGCCTCGAGAAGATCCTGCAGCATTTTCCCCAGAGTAGAAAAAATATCTTCATTTAAATAACCTTGATGTTTGTAATAAAATAAATAAAGTGAATTATTGGACAGCTCCCCTTAAATAGGCAGCTGGTTGAGTTCATATAAGTTGTGTATACAGACACTGTCCCAACGACAACCAGAGAATAGGTTTATTATTATTCAGTTTTCCTATTTACGGCAGCATTTCAGGATAACTTAAAAAAACCCTCACACATAATATAAGGGCATAGCATATATATACACTTTTGTACACACACCTCAGTTCAGGCCACTCTTTTAAGGAGTGAAGACAGTGATAACCCTGAGTTACATGTCTTCTCACTAAAATCATTCTGATTTCTAAAAGGTGCACATTGTAAAGAGCAGCTTGTTTTCTTTTCAGGTGAACATGCTGTCTCAGCTGCCTCAGAATCGTAGTCTATGGGGGTTCTGCTTTTCTGCTGGGTCCCCAGGAAAGGGACTGGAAAAGACGGTTAATGGCCGACACTCTCCGAATGTGTCCATTTTCCCTGAGCTTCCTTGAGCTTCTTGCAGAGGGCCTGGGAGCCGTAAGGATTCAGCTTCACGTCTCCCCAAAAGGCGGAGGGAGGGCAGGTGAAATGGCTCTGATCCCCGACCTGCCCAACAGCATGTCTTTTCCCCTCTCTCCCAAGATGACAGAGCAGTCCTGGCAGTGCACGGGCCATGGGCAGTCTAACTCACGTTCCAAGTCCAAAGACACTTCCGGCCTCCTGCATGGGCTGAGTCTGACATCAACCACGGCCAGTCACAAGCTTTGCTTTCTAAGGCCCCCTGAGAACAATTCCCCAGTTACCAAACCCCAGCATCACAGCACAATGCTTATCTTTCCTCCCCTGCGCAATGACACCCTTGAGCCCGTCACTGCGGGGACTGACCCTCCAGTGGCGGCTGAGGGTTAGAGGACAGCACCACGTTGGCTGGCGACTTGAGGCCCCTCTCCTGGCAGGGGCTGGCCACCACCCCGGTCAGCCATACATCTGCTTGAACTGAAAGCACTCGTTGCAGTAGCCGCTGCACTTGGCATTGCCGAAGTGATCGCAGGCGGGGGCCCGGCAGCGCAGCTTGGGGGGCTCCTCGGCAGCGGGCTCAGCCCTGTGGGGCAGGTGCCGGCACTCCATGCAGAGCTCCTCATTGCGGCAGGCCAGGATGTTCTTGCAGGAGGCCCGGGCGCACTTGGGCCTTGAGGAGTTCTGTGTGGCTCGAGGCACGTCCCGGCGCTGGCTGGATCTCTGAGAGAAAGGAACAGACAGGACTGTTGCTCGTGTTCTTCAGGATGGTACAGTAAGAACTCATTAGACAGTGTGGATTCTACAAAGAGCCTGAGCAGGTTAGCAAGGGTGCATGCGCAGTCTGTGAGCTGGAGCTCCCCAAGTCTGTGAGCTGGAGCTCCCCAAGGGCTCCTTCCTGTGCCAGTGAAAGCCGACCTGGCCCCAGGGAGGCCGAGGGGAACCACCCACTTAACGTGGAGGCCTGAGACCCTGGCCCAGCTCTTTTTTTTTTTTGAGACAGAGCCTCAAGCTGTCACCCTGGATAGAATGCCGTAGCATCACAGCTCACAGCAACCTCCAATTCCTGGGCTCAAGCGAGTCTCCTGCCTCCGCCTCCCAAGTAGCTGGGACTACAGGCGCCCGCCACAATGCCCGGCCATTTTTTTTGGTTGCAGCCAACATTGTTGTTTGGCAGGCCCGGGCTGGATTCGAACCCACCAGCTCAGGTGTACATGACTGGTGCCTTAGCCCGTTGAGCCACAGGCGCCGAGCCCTGGCCCAGCTCTTATTACCATTCTTCAGACAACAGGAGAAGTATCTGCTCAAAGTTGGCTTGTCTTATGTGCCATAAAGGGAGGCACTGGGGAAACTCTGCCTGCTTGTTCCTCATGATAAGAAATTATTTCAGAAAGTTTGCTTTCTAGATGTCTCTGCTTCTACCACTTATCAAAGAAGCTTCTGACCACCATCTGGCTTTCTGGAGGATGAAGAGGTTTTATGCTATGGCTGATTTTATTTCCTTTCTAAAATAAATTCTAAAGTACATGAAATTGACAGTAGCACTTCCCACCTGGGGGGCCACAGTGACATGGACTTTTGCCCCAGGTTCTCCCAGCAGACTTTTTGAAATAACCCATCACTGCGAGGAGACAGAACCCGGCCGGGAAGAAAACCTGCTTGTCCCAGTCAGAAGAAACTGCTCCGGCAAGGAGGCGGGAAATGCCCTAAAATATCTCACCAGTTGGGGTGGCGCCTGTGGGTCAAAGGAGTAGGGCGCCGGCACCATATACTGCAGGTGGCGAGTTCAAACCCAGCCCCAGACAAAAACTGCAAAAAAAAAAAAAAAAAAATCTCACCAGTTGCTCTTCGGTCCTTTTGGCCTCATGAAATCTCTGGTTCTGAGCTTCAATGAAACACTTCTGACAGTAGCCTTCAAACATGGTGCTTCCGAGGGCGCCACATTCCCTGCCTAGACATGGAACGGTGTTCTGGAACCTAGAGGGCGTGGGATTGGCTTTTCCGGAGGCAGTGACAAAATCTACAAGAGAGTTGATGCTAGTGAGTACCACACATGGGTCACCCTGCAGTTACAGAGACGGTGTCACTGGAGAAATCAACCAGCACCAAACACAGACTAAGTCATCCTTAAAAATATGTATGAGACTAGCCTGGGATAAATTCAGCAAAGAAATTATTAAAATACTACTGAAGCATCTTTGGCTTTATAAACCTCTCACTTTGAATATGGAGCACTGATCACAGCAGACATTAACTGCCCACCCTTCCTTTCAATTAGATATTTACAAAACCATAAATGTTTTCTTACAACGTCAGTGGAGACTTCCCTCTCTCCAGCTACTCATCTTCAGATTTTGAGATTTCTCTATTACACCAAAGTTGCTAAAGAACTCTAGTTTAAACTCTGCCTTATAAATACCGGATACTAAGGCAAATTCCGTGACCTGTATGTCCAGGGCACTTCTGGCTTTTGAAATTGAGATCTAGGAGCTGCTGCAATCATATAGTGCTTTTTGCCTACATGTGTGGTTGACAAGAGCCACTGTGACTGTCCCTGTGTGCAAGCTGGTAGAAAGACACGGTGGGTTCTGACCCCTCTCCCTGACTGCCCAGATAGGCCCCTTTCCTTACGAGTCAGGAACAACCCCCAGCCCCAGGCAGTAGCTGCTGCATGAGGACCATTTTACTCACGTTTGTTTTCTCTGTACTCGATGAAACACAGTGTGCAAAAGCCCTTGTTTTCTGCAGTCCCAAAATACGTGCAGCCAGCTTTTCTGCACTTGCTCGGCCCTGTCCTGTCCCCTGGAGTCCATGCAGCTGGAGCGAGGCAGCCAGATGGGGTGTCAATTCCAGCCCTGTGGCACGAATGTGGGGAGGGACTCCGCGTGAGCTGTGAGGGGTCCGATTTGGACCGCTGATGACAGGAGGGAAGGACCGTCGAGTTGAGGCTGGGAGAGGGCTCTGCCGTAGTCCTTTTGAAGCAAGTGCTGCAGATCCCATTAAACGTCCTGGTGACGTCCTGCAGGCAGGTGCGGCACTTGCTGGGATCTAAATGCCTGGTGTGGTCTGCAGTGTGGCTGGCGTGATGCTGCCGGGCATTGTGGCAGCGCTCACAAAGTCCATTGTGCTGCACGTTCAGCGTGAATGGGCAGCCGGGGCTCCTGCACTTCATAGCGGTGGTCTCACTGAACAGGAAAAGGCTGGGTGCTGTTGGCGGGGCTGAATGCGGACCCCCAGCTGGCTCCTCGGGGTTCCAGTTCAGGGACTCACAGGCCTCTCCCCGGGAGGCCCCGAGTGCCACACCAGGGAGCCCCTTCATGCCTGGCTTGGAGTTCAGCTTTGGGAGTTTGTTTTGATTCTTTTGCCGCCTCTCTGCACATTCATGGCATAAAGGCTGAGTGTTTACGGACATGAAGAAAGGACAGTTGGGTGTTTCACATTTTACATCCATGAGAGAGAGCTGGGGCATGGCAGGCTCCAAAGGGTTCTGAGCATGCAGCTCTTTCCTCCCCCGCTCGTTGTTTTCCTGCCAGTTCTTATACTCATGCTGAACAAGTTCAAAGTAATCATCTACCAGATTGATTTCTTTGGGTAAGTTAGCTTCATCCAACCTGCAGACCAAAAGGAGAAGTATGAGACGACACAAGATTTTTACAGCATTAGCTCGCAGAACACACTCTGAGAACTCCATAGCCATTCATTGAAATGCAGGGCTTTCATAAACAGCTTGCACTTCTAATACCCTGTAGTACAACACATATCCTATCCTGGGCTGGAGCTGAATGATGTTCGTCTGCTAAGGAGACGCTATTATTTTTTAAAAGTGTAGACTCCTTTAATCCATTTGGTACACCTAAAATTACAGATAGTTCTAAAGAAAGGTCTGTTCTGGGGCAGCCTCTTGGGCCTTTAAAAAGTCACTATTATTTTCTAACTTCTAAGAGATCAAATTTCTAGTAAAACTCAGACCATTCATTTGGGATTAGTCTACAATGCAAACGGCTTTGGAACCTTGTGTTCCATATTTTGTTGTTACTGACTTCAAACTTGTGCCCCGTCTGCACTGGCGCTCACTGCCAGGAGACTGAGAGGCAGGTGCATTCAGACGAGCCTCCTATTTGCTTTCGACTGCAATTTGCTGACCTTCACTTTGAGAAGTTGATTCTCTTATGTCCTCACTGTCATCTCCTGTCCATTTCCAGGACTCAGAAACAAGAATGCCTTTAACATACAGATTGGATTTCTGCACAATGTGTACTCTGGGCTCTTGGGCTCTCCTCCCATTTCCTCATGGTAAAGTCATGGGCTTCACCTGCTAGTCTTTTTAATAGGTATTTCAGCAATTAGGAAAAAAACTATCCTTGAAAACCCGTAATGCTGACTCTAATTCTCGAATTTAGATATCCAGGAAAACTGTTCTGGATAAATTCCTTATTTCCACTTGAAATCCAATTTAGTATTCCCTTAAGCGTTTCTCTCCAACCACGCCTGCACAAGACTCTGAATTTATTTCACAAGGGCGGAAGCTGGCTGCAGATAACCTTTTTTGTTGAACTGTGGGGTGGCAGTCACTAATGTGACTAAAGTGGGGTAACAAAAGAAAAGAGCTAAACGCCAACTTCTTACTTTGCAGCATTGATGAGGTGAGTCGTGCCATGGTCCCAACCTTGGACTGGAATCTCGACCAGCATCAAGTGCTCTTTTAAGAGCTTTTCCTTCATCTCCTTTTCATGATCTGTCAAAAAGTGAACTTTTAAGTCTTCAAATCTTCCTCGGTCTCTGTTAACAAGTGGAACAGCTCGGATTTCTGAGAGAAAAAAAAAAACAACTACATAAGTAAAACAGTAGCCTACTAAATGGGGTCTTATGTAAGGTCTGACACAAAATAATTAAATTTTGAAAATGCTCAGAAAAGCAATAGGTAGCCATAGTTAAACTGGAATGAGAAAACAAAATGTGCTATCTTCTAACATAAAATGCCTTGCTTCCAGGAAGCTCACAGAATATTAACCAGCATGGAGACAGCGATCTTATTGTTTAAATTCCCACGCTTCAGAACTGAGTTCTGAATTCTGGCTTTGTGACCATCGAGTTATGTGATGTTGGGCAGGTTATTTAACCTCTCCTAGCTTCAAATGTAAAATAAGGCTACAATGCTTCCATCTCACAGGGATGCTATGAGGATGAAATGCAATAAAATAAATATGCCTAAAGCACTAAGCGTAGTGCCAACTCTACATGAAGCTATTAAAATAACAGCTAACTCGACATTTACCTGCTCCATACCAGACACTGTATTAAGGGCGCTGTGTGTCTCAATTTATCATGTGTTTATATTAATAGTAGTAGTGATATATGTATATATACCCTCTACTTGCGATTAATGCATTGAAAGTACTTTCCAAGTTATACACAAAAAGAGATGGGGGTATTATGATTGTATTCCTGTTACTAAACAAAAAAATGATAGAATGATATAGTTAAGTAAAAATAGTATTCTTAAATAAGACTATTTCAATAAGGAACAAAAGACCAAACTGAGATCCCAGTATCTAACAGAATATGGGAGTGTAAACTGAGGCAGTTTTCTTACCAGGTCCACTGTCCTTCAGGGTCACGAGGGGTACAAAATGCTGGCTGTCGTAACCAAGGACGATGGGGTATCTATAGCACTCCTGGGCAGGCCAGTGGAGGGGCAGGTAAATTCCACCCAGTCTCAAAGGGGCAAAATTTGAGCCCGATTCCAAACTTCTTAGCATTTTGTCTGTTCAAGGAAAGAGAAAAGAAAAATAAGGTCCTCGTGTGACTTAGCTATGGTTACCTGTAAATTTGATAGTGTGGGTCTTTCCTGAGAGCCCAAGCACGAAAGCAGAAAAGCGCTTCAATGAAAATAAGTGATCTGCAGGCATCTCACCCGAAATGACAATGATCGGCCTTCTGAGGATGTTACAAAGGACAAATATGTGTATTTCTTCCAGTGAATTATACTGAAGTCCACCTTGGGCCCCTGGCGTGTCTGTGGAAGCCATCTTGATAAGGTTGTCCCATTCGTCATTCCAGTTCTAAGGGGAGAAGGTGAGAGGGAAGAAAGATTGAATGCCCTCTGCATTAAAAAGTCATTCTGACATCACCCAACAATTATTCAGGTATATAACTCAGCTTGTTTTTCCCCTTTCTTGAAACCATCATTCAAATGATCACCCTTTTTTCCCCTGTTTTGATTCTCTTCCTTTACTTTTTTCCACTCTAAGGCAAAGTCACAAGTGGGGGAGGATGGGGACAGCACCTGCTTTCAAAAAACTCCCTGATGAGGCACAACACGGACACAAGAATTCCAAGCTCATGACTGAGGCAAGCGAGGCAGGTGTCTTAATTGCGTGGACTGGCTCAGCAAATCGTGCTGGGACCACAGAACCGAATTACAACCAAAATGCCTAAGGAGAAGGCCACAATAGGAAGACTCTCCGCTAAAGTGGACAGATCCCAAGACAGCAGTGGCCAAAGCCTCAGGCTGATCCCACGGGGGGTTTCTGGTGTCTTCCACCCAGTCTGTCCCCCTTAGCCACGTTCGTGTAACCTAGTCCGTCATGTGATCCCCGAGGGCAGGAACTGGCCTGGGACACCCTTTACCCACCATGGTGCTCTGCCAATAGATGCTTGGGAGGGAACAAGACATACCCGCGTGTCATAGCAAAGCCCCGTTTCCACAAATTCCTGAGATCTGAGAGACTCCAGTTGCCAGCGGAATTTAAAGTTTTGCGTGTCCGTCTCCTTGAGCGTGCTGAAGAGTGCCTTCCTCAGGACCAAGTCTGTGTCCGGAATGCCCCACAAGTACTGAGAAACGGCGTGCATGAGGCAGTTGCCATCCCCTGAGAGCAGAAGGGAAGGGAAGAAAGGCCAAGTCAAGTGATCTGCATTTAAGGTCAGTCCCCCAAAAGGTTTTCAGGATAAACTGTCCCTACTGCTACCACAGGGGGCTAAATAATTTAAGGTGGTTTAAAATTTCGAAGGGACACTTGATAACATTTCACAAGGCCACGACAGCCAGGGGACCTTGGTTCTAAGCTCGGGCTGCCCTTAAGTCCTTCACGTGACCTTAGGGGAAATTCCTTATGCTCTCTAGGCATTTTTTCTTTTTTGTGAAATGGTAACACTGGATTATGGCTTCTAAACGCCATCTCTTTCCAGCATTCCCTGAACTGCTGGGCAAGGTAGTGGCACTAGCTCTGGAACCCTGCAGAAGAACACCCAGGCCAGCATGCACAGACCAGGAAGCAGGCCTGGCTTGGTCTACTAGACAGGGACGGTCTGGCTATGACTAAGTAGCAAATGACTTGGCCATTCCACGTTAGCCTTTGGAACCTGGGAGTTTCCTCTCCTGGTTTGTAGAGTGGGCTTGACAAGATCAAATTAGCTGTGGCCTGCCAGCTCCAACCCCCTAAACATGCCTTCTGAGAACCTGCTTATCACCAATTGTAAAGTCTTTTTTAGAAGTTAAACCACACCTGCATGTCTAACTTTGAAAATAAATTAGTGTTTAGGGCTGGTATTTTGAGAAAAACAAACAAAAAGAAAACAGGTCTAATTTATCCTATTCAGTTGTGACTTTTCCAAGACTGCATTTTGCTCAACTCCCAAACAAAAAGCATTCTGGGGGAATGTTTAAAACAAAAAAAGTTAACTTTTTAATACCCTTAACAAGTACAAAATAGTTTTTATAAAGAAAAGTTAAACTGTTTCTTATACTATTCTGTAAGTAGAACAATCAAGTGATTTATAATGTTATTAAATTTTAAGTATGGTCAAATTGTAAAAAAAAACCCAACAAAACCTCAAGTATATATCCAAGGCAGTATTCCCTTCAATTTACACACTTGAAAAAACTAAGTATTTGAACACTGAACAAAAAATATCACTCAAGCCTTGTGTCTTGGCAGAAGTGTGGCAACGATTGCATTCTGTTGAAATTTCCCCTTTGCAAAATCTAGAGCAAAGATAAGGCTTTTTTCTTCTTCTTGTGCTTACTTTCAGTTCTTTATTGAGATGCACCAGTATAAAATTCCCTAAGTAACATCTGGAATTCCCCAGTGCTAAGTTATTTGACTAGCAATTGAGCAACAGCTATTGTACTTTTTGTTCTGGTGTGTAGACATTTAAACTGCGAAGTGCACCCTGGACTTTCCAAGTGGGCGTGGCCAGGGTGAGCAGGGATAGGGCTACTCATTATACTAGTGAAATCGCTGCAGCCAATAGACGCTGGAATTTTTCACATGAAGTTTCAATTTTATGCCACCTACTCCCTTCCTCATTCACCACAGTCTCATATCCTCAAATGCAAACTTGTGAATCACCCCCTCCCCAAACACACCACTGCCTTTGAAGAACCCTCTTTTGGACATGGGGTGGGGGGGACTTAAAAAGAAGCTACTAAAAAAAAAGAAAAATCAAAGAAAAAAAGTCATTTGTTTTTCCATTAAATGTCTTTTCTTCCTTTTTCAAAATTTTAAGGAATTTTTTCAAAAGTGGGGAAAAAAAGGATTCTGAGCCTAAAACCCTTAGAAAATATTAATAAATACCTCAGAAAATGTTATTAAAATGCATTTGCTTTTGTAGTTTAATTTGTAGTGTGACTCCCTGTTGACTTAAGTGACATATGTTTGCAAAATAAGTGTTTTCTGTTTATATTCCTTTTTTTTTTCTTATGGAAATATAGCATTTGCTTTCTTAAGGAAATACAGTAAAATGTCAGTTAATTCTGATAATGATAATAAGGTTTTCCACTTTCTACCATATTTCTAATTCAGGAGAATCTCTGTTTCCAAATCTGCCAAAGTTGACTCTTTTTTGTAACAAAATGGGAAAGGGTTAAAACCTCAAATTGTCGGGCACATAAACAGCTTGAGGTTGACTTAACATAACTACCTACTTTTCCACATCACTTAATTTAATGCCAAGAACACTGTAGACAGTAGCTATCCCTTTCTACTTATGTTTCTAAGAGTCTATCTTTCAGACAAGATGTTGAGGTGATGTACAAGAACCCTCAGAATCAAAATAACCCCCCCCCACAATCATTCTAAGTTATCCAAGTCAAAAACAGCCAACATTAATGCACCAATTTAGTTTATTAAGTTAATATTCTTATCATAATCATTGTCAACAAGGATTTTCTGCTCTTGGGTGTATTATTTTGATACGGATGGTTTAGGAATGTCATGGATAGAAGGGCTGAGATTCCTGCTCTGACCCAAACTATGAACATTTAATGGCTTTTGTATAGTCTACTTGCTTACCCTAATAATTCTCTACCTCCACAGGGTAGAGTTTTGCACCTGCATGCAGCAGTATGCTCAGATGCTCCTGCTGATATCCACACTCTTGCTCAAGGGAAATGATAAAATATAAAATAGTAGAGCCTGGAACAGGATATAGCTACTAGTAATCAAGTCCATTGGACAGAAAGGCACAGACAGGAGGAAATTCAGGGACTAGGAATCTCTAAAAGTAGGGGTCTACAGTCTGTGTTAAAAATCTCCAATATCTTTCTATTTCATATTATAGGACCCCAGGCAACAGAACCTAGGCAAGCGAGGGGGAGACAAAAGGAGCCCCCCATCATCAACTGCCATTCACCAACTCAAGAGGTGTAAAAACGTCACAAGCATTTTCTAATGACAATGGCAAATAACAGTAATACTTTTCACACCCTGCTTTCCTTTGGAACTTCAAGCCTTTTAACATTTCCATTACTGGCCAGAGAAAGGTATTTTACAGATAGTCACAAGTATCAGAAACAAATCACTTAACTGCGGCATGGTGTTTAGAAATACATTCCCCAAACCCTAATGTGCTCCATGCTCTGATGGATACAATTAGAAAATATCTTTAATAAAAATATTCACAAAACAAACTTGCTTTTATCACACACCCCTTATAGAGCTTCTATACTTAGGTGTCTATGCTAAATCTGAGCGAGATGAGTTTGGGCTAGCACTATAAAAACTGCATGAATGGAGGACCCAGCAGTGGAAGCCATTCTCTGGACAAAAGAAGCCCAAGAGGCTGCTGTGAGTTATGACACCATGGCACTCTACTGAGGGCGACAAAGTAAGACTCTATCTTACAAAAAAAAAAAAAAAAAAGAAGCACAAAAGAGCAAGTCTTACCATTTGTTTTCAGAGCCACCAGCTTCCTGACTTCTCGACACCAGTTGAGCTTCTTCTGGCTCTCCAGGGAAGCCTGGATGTTTCTGTCGATGAGGGCTTTGTGGATGATCTCCCGAAACTGTGGGCAAAACTGGCAAGTTCTAAACATTTCCAGGGTGTACCGGTGCATGGTTCTAAAATGATGAATGATCCCATTGGTAGGTTTAAAAACATCTTCTGGAGTTCTCTCTCTTATCTTCACAGCTTTCCGCATATTGCTCAAATACAAGGCCTGGGGAAGGAGTTGTTCAGCCATTGTGCTCTCCAATACCTGAAGAGGAGGGGGAAGAAACCCATTCCGTTAGCTTGACTTTGATACCACTCCTATATACCTGCCTGCAGGAAACCCCAGTGTTTGATTTGTCATTACCCTAATCTGTAGGCACAAGATCTTAGTCACCTCTACTCCCAGGATACTAGCTGGCCCCAAAGATTAACTCACACTGGACTGTTTTAAGTTACATCACTTTTAAAGATTAGTCTAAACAAGAGAAGGAAGGCGGGGAGTGGGTACTGAGGAGGAGGGGGATAACCCGTGTTTTCAGTATCGTCTGTCAGGGAGCCAAGCCTGTCTATCACCAACAGGGACTGCTCCTCAAAACTAACTTATGTTGTCATTGCATTCTGATGCCACTCTGGAACAGCTGCTGGCTTTGGGGAGTACTGAATGCCAATTAAGGGCACAATAAGAGTTCTTCCCTTAAGACCACCACCAAGCAATCCTAGCTCTCCAGTAAAGTCTTGATTTTATCACTCCCTCCCTATGCTGGAATGACCATAAATATTTTACGAAAAATCCTGCAATTTTATGTTGTCATCTAGGCTGCTGGTTTGTGTTTCTTGTTTAGCCCCAATCATTTAGACTTTACAACAATATAGTAAGAAATAGAATTACAGCAAGAGAAACAAACTCTACACTTTTAATAACACACACAGGAGCTCAATTATTTCAATTCAACTGCCAACCAAACTTTTACTTAGTATTTAAAACTTTTATTTTTTGTTTATTTTTTTTTTAAGAGATGGGGTCTTGCTACGTTGGCCAGGCTGGTCTTGAACTTCTGGGCTCGAATGATTCTCCTAGCTCAGCATCTCAACTAGCTACAGACACTGAGGTGCCACCCTCCCTGGCACAATCAAATTTTATTAGTGCTCTCCAGGTACCAACAGATACACTTCCACCCTGCCTGACACCCAGAAATCATTAAGCATATTCAGTTGGTGGAGGAAATGAAAATCTGGAAGCAGACAAGGAAAGAAGTTTCAGCCAAGAGACGACTCAAGACAAATGAAAGAAGTGTGGGGACAAGGACAGAATCTATGACCCATACCATAGCGTGGGATGATATAAATTAACATAATGTGTATCCCTCCAGCGTGCAGCTCCTGTTCACTAGAGCCCTTCATCAGGAGCCTCACACACCCCAATTTCCAACAAGACAAGAAATCATTTCAGAGCACGAAGATATTCTCTAGGGAGTTTCGCAGCAATTGTTTAGGACCCTCCTGCATCACACTATTTGCCAGGTGATAAAAGGTTAAACCTGTGCAACAGGGAGGGCAAGAAACCCAGACATTAGAGAAACCATTTCTGGGTGGGTCTCGGCTCTCTTAAAGCCATTGATAAGGTGGTCTAAATTCCTGCGGCCCACTCACAGGGGAAAGGTTGGATGAGATGACCTGGGGGTGGCTCCTGAGGAGTTTATAGTGGTAGCTTTGGACTAGGATGCTTCATCTGATTGCCCAGGGAAGCCTGAGAGAAATCATTCTCTGGCTCAAACGGTGCTCTCTCCTATAATGCTAGACATTCCTGGCTGATGGAATTGGGCAAAGACATAATGCAGGATTATCACGATGGAGGGACAAAAATACCACATACACTATTCCTTTATGACAAAGCAAAGTCTCTTTCACCAGGTCATTCATTCATCTGTGCATCCAACAAATGCTACCTGATCACCTAATGGTCAATCACCACACGTGAAGCTGGGGTTAAAAACAAACAATGACCTTATTCCCCTCCTCGAAGTCACACAACCACCTTCATCTGCAGCTAAGGCAATGGAGGTACAGGTCCTGCGCAGGGCCCTCAGCCATGCAGGCGCAGAGCTTTGCCTAGGAGCCAGGTTTTCCAATACCTGCCTCTTCCAATTCCCACAACTGCCGCTCTCAGATGGATACAGGCTGGGAGTAGAAAGATTTCAAACAAACTAGGTGTTGCCTCTTGTTGCTTTACTGACTCTTTCATTTTTCTTTTCTGGACCTAAAGATTTTTCAGCAAAGACCTAACACAGTGAGAGCTTTAAAACGTGTATAAGACATGCGAACGTCAATACTCCATAGCCCAGTGGGATCGAATGCTAGATTGAGCCTTGTGCAACCTGCAAAATTGCCTTCTTCAAAGAAATCAAACCCCCCCTGCCCAAGTTTCCAGGTCTCAGGCTTCTCCACATTTAAGACTGAAGAATAATTTTTTTATGACACACGATTATAATGTCCTGATGTGCAACCCCCCCATATTAGCCTAAACATTTTGTTTTTGCATCTGTACCTCACTGCCTTAATAAATTTCCCAATCTTTGCCACAAGGATCAATGAGATTCTATAGAAGTTACTCATTACTCAAACTCTTCTCCCCTTGTTTTATTTTTTCTACTCTAGGCAAATATTTTTGTCCATCTGACGTATTAGTTGAGCACCTCAATCCAAATTTTGGGAACGGCCCCTCCTAAAATTCAAAAATTGTAAAAAGAAGGGCAAAAAAAAAAAAATCAAAGCAGCACCTTTAATATTAAGACTGCAGCACTCACTGGAAGCTCAATAATCTGAGTCATTAGGGTTGTGGTCCAGAAGACTCCTTAACCTAGAATGGTTTTCCCAAAATGCTGCCCCGAGACATCTGACCAGACTGGCTTTCCAAGGAAAGATCAGAGGCAGGGAGAAGTGAAAACAACAAAGGGGACTCAAAAAGAAGCAAGCTCCCTCCTTACTTAATACCACTGTTTTCCTGAGAGGCCAGGTGGCAGGATGTGGGACGACCCGGGCTGACAAAGACTGTCTGACAGTGGGGTAGGGGCCTGCAGATTGCTGCTGAAGTGGAGCCCCCCAAAGGTAGGCTAGCTACCCACTTCTACACGCCCACTTCCCTTACACTTCTGCAACTGACAAAGAGGGAGCCGGAGTCCTGACCCCATGCCCCTGCACAGACCCCTGGAAGCTGGGGAGGTGGCTGACTGAAGCCCCCCATCCTCGCCCAGTTTGGTTGCCCCTGTGACACCTTAGCCCCAGCTGGGCTGGTTCCGCAGAATCCAGGAAGAAACCACAGTGCTTCTGCAAGGCTACGTGGCCATGGGCATGCAACGCTTGATTGCAAAAAAAAAAAAGACACGAAAAGGGGCAAAGCACCAGCAACCACCCGACCAAAGGGCCCGAAGGTCGATTCTCCACCAGTCAGCTGCAGCTTAAGTTCTCTGCATTGTCCAAAAGGAACAGCTGGCTGTAGAAATGCAGGGCTGTCACTACAACATCTGGAGCGGCGACCACAACTCTCACCACTTCAAAATCTAGAATGGGAACAAAAGGCCAATAAATTCTCCTCCAGGACCGCTGCAAGACCGATGCCAAGGAGACGGGGCCAGCTCAGGGGTCGCTGCCCAATCAATAAGCACCCGCAGCCCCCGGCCGCGGCGAGCAGAGCGCGCGGGGAGGCGCGGCGCTTACCTCTCCGAGCCGCGCGGTCCTCTGAAGTCCCAAGTCCGGGTCAGGACAGGCACGCGCCGCTGGCGGGGGTCGGGGCCGGGGCAGGGCCGAGACCGTGCCCCATGGAAGGCCGGAGTCGGGCTCGCGGCTGCCGGGGGTGTGATCTCCGCTGGCGGCTATCCTTGCCGCTCCGCCCCCGCGGGCTCGCAGGTCTCTGCACTTGGCCGCCACGGAGGCTGCAGACTGCGCAGTTTCCTTTTTTCCCTTTCAGTTGTACTGGTTGCCGGGGATTTCCTTCCACTGGGGACTTTCCAGTCACGTGACTTGAGAGTTGGGCCTCTCAGGCTCGGCCGCCGCCAGGGGGCGCGACAGGCGAGCAGCGCGCGCGGTCCCCTCCCGCCCCGCCACCGCGCGCCGCCCCGCCCCGCCCCGCCCTGCCCGCCGGCTGCCCGGCCGAGAAACTCCTGCGCCCCGCCCCGGGGTGTCCCCTCGTGAGTCACCTGGCCATTTCGGGAGGTGGGCCCAACGTCACATCCATGTGGAAATCGCAGTGATGGGAAGTGGAAATGAAATAGGTTCTTTTTCCGCAGCCGTTTTTCTGCAGAAAATCATCAACTGTGGAGAAGAAGAAGGGAAATAAGAAAGAAAGAAAACCCTAAAAACCACCCCGGCGCCCGGGACCGCAGGCCTCCGGCAGAGTTTGAAAAGTTTGAGCTATGCACGTGATGAGCTCGTAGGGGGAGTTCTAGACGCGGCCCAGGCGGAGATTTCGAGAAAAAGCAGCGGTAAAACCCGAGGCCCGGGCTAGGAGAGGTTGGGTCCGAGGTGATACCCGGCCCCGAGGGCCTGCGGTCCTGCGCTTCTGGGGCAAAGCCAGTCTTGGACAGAGTTAGGAGTTAGAACGGCCCTCCCTTGTGCCCGCACATGATTTTCCCTTCTCTTTTTTGCACATCAAGTGCCCTAGTGGCATCACATTTAAGTGGCATTTCTGCTGAGAAATAGTTCTAGTCTGATAATGGTCTTGGCCTTGTGTTTCCAAGGCTTCGTTTTTGCATGTCCTGATAAATAGTTCGCCTCAGCGTGCCCATGGCTGCTAATGGGTTCTGCCCCCCACCTCCACCCCACACCCTGTTGGCATGGTAAACGCACTGCACAGCGGTCATCTGCCGCTGAGTCTCTGGAGGTGTGTGCCTGCCACCTGGGCAGGGGAGGTTCGTACCCCAGGTGGAGAGGGAGGGAGTGGCATTAGGATGTTTTACTGCCTTGCCGCTCTGTGAGTGGGTACCCCTTGGACCATTTCCTAGAATGGCTAAATTGGAACCAGATTGAAATAGTCTGTACGCTTGTCTCCTTCAGTACATTTAGGAATACCTGACAGGCCATATATTGCAAGTTTTGAATTAGAAAAATATGCACCTCTCTGCAGTGAGGACCTGCAGAGACTGTGGTGGGGGCTGGATGGAGGGTGGTGATTTTTTTGCGAAGGGAAGTTTAGGGTGGAGAAGCCGTGGTGGTTACTGGCCCAGTGCAGTCCCGGTCTTTCTAAACGCACGGCTGGAATTTTTTTCCAGCGCCAAACTTTTTGTTATTTGTCCCATGTCCTTCACACATGTTTTCAGCTGTCAAACTCAAAACAATGGAAAGTCAACTTAGTATAATAACATGAAATGACATTTATCAGGTACTTACTATCTGCTTACACATGCTTTTTTAAATTTTCAAACTATTAAGGAGCACAGATGCTTTTGTTGAATGGATAGCTTTTACAATGGTTAAGTCAAGGCTTTTCGTGTGCCTGTCACCTCAGTAGAATACAGAAGAACCTCTGTAAATTGACCACCCAAGAGCCTGCAACATAAGGAGGTGGTCAACATAAGGAACCAGGCCTCTTGTACATGCCGTATGTGTCCCATCTATGAATATTAGGTCAACTTAAGGAGGTGGTCAACTAGGGAGGCTCTACTGTAGTGTTCATTGTATCTGTTAGGCACTCCCCTTTCTTGATTTCCAGTGACTTTTATGTCTGTTTGTGCCCATCGATTAGCTTTATTTATGCCTTTCTACACAGCCAGAAAGGGCAGAGCTGCTGGTAGAATTTAGTCTTTCTTTCTCTAAAACCCTTGCTGATAAGTCTTCACTATTAGACCCTTCTTTTCAGGAAAGATCCAGTAAGTTTTCAAGTTTCAGGGACACTATCGGTACCCTGACCCTCAGCCTTTCTGACACACTGCAGTCACTTAGCCAAACATGGACCCTGGGCAGAATGTGGCTCGAGAGGCAAAAGGTCTTTGGTTACACTCTCAGGAAACCTGCTGGGCTTCTGCTAAGATAATGAAAGAAGATGATGTCTGTAGAACACCCTGTATGGAATGCTGATCCTCAGTTCTCCCTCCCCGGTGCTCCTTCGTAAACAGAATTTGCCTGCTGTCTCCCATCTCTGTCTGGTTTGGGCGATTCAACACTTCATTCTGCATCCATTGCCCTGTTCTGGCTCACATTTTGCTTCCTCATATGATGAGCTAGGAATGCAGAAGAAGACTGACAAGCCTGAAAGGGCACATTCACACCTGCCACTTCCAATTGTCCCCACGTCGCTGCTTTGCCATCTTGCTGGCCAGGATTTATGACAGGGCAATAGCAGTCACGTACAGGAGTGTTTTGTAGCCCTCAATTTTTTTCTACCTCTAATTCCAGGATTCTACTACCGACCTTGTGAATTCCTCCTCCCCACTCCCAAGCAGTTTTTACTGTCCTTTCCACCTTCTAAATGAGGGCTCAGTTGGGCTATACCTGTGGCTTTTACCTTTCTGCTACTTAACAAGACTAATAAGAATTTTCTCAGTGGTGATTCAGAAGGAAAGAATAGAAGAACGTATAGATGGAGCAACCTCTTATGAAAAAAAGAATTTAAAATTTGTGGAGATTTGTTGAAGGAATGAAAACCAAAGACATACGGAGGGTGCTAAAAAATGTATACACATTTTAAGAAAGGAAAAATTGCATTATATTTGTAATGCTCAAGTCACATTTGACTTCTGCAATTATGAGAGGTGCTTAACATGAATTGCATTCATCTTTTATGATCAGTATATATTGAGTATTACAATTTTAATACAGTTTTCTGCTGTCCTAAAATGTGTATGCTTTTTGGGGCACTCTGTGCAGTGCCCAAAAAACCTTGAAAGGGACTTTAATTTTTGTTATAGACCTTGTCAAGTTGTACAAACCTCTTCAAAGAGGAAGGAATATTTATTAATATAAGGTAGATACATAGGAGGAAAAAACTTCTTCTTAGGGAAAATAGTAATTGTGGTTATGCGGAATGTTTCTGCAGTGTTCCTAAGTTATGTGCCATTTTCACTGTGGTGCCACTGTTCATCTTAGTCAAGAATCAGTGACAGCTGGGTGTAGTGGCAGGTATCTGTAGTCCCAGCTACTCCAAAGGCTGAGGCCAGAAGATCCTTAAAGCCTGGGAGTTTGAGTTAAGCCTGGACAGCATAGTAAGACTAAGACTCTAGAAAGAAAAAATAACCAAAAAAGTTTATTTTTTATTATTTTTTTTTAATGAGTCTTTCTGAGAGTATATGCTATTCCAGAGCATGGCAATCATGGGTCAAACTAAAATCGGATATTTTGTGTCTGTTGTACTATTGCCACACACCCCCTTTTCCCAACACTATGTTCTATTGAAAAGGCAGATACATATGAAACATATTTTAAAACATCCTCATGTAAGTATAGCAGTTTAGTTATTACGGAGCAGCTTTGAATTCTGGTTCAGTTTTTCAAATCCTGCTTCAAACATTACCAAAGAATAATGTTTGCACTTTCAAGTGTCAACGATAGTTCTGAGAATACAAGAGGTCTTTATGGATTATAACAATGAGAACTGGAAGAATGATGTCATAGATTTCATCATCATATGAGTATTAAATTCTATTGAAATGTCAATTTTTATCTAGGACCGCAGATCCTTTACAGGTGTTCTCTGGGCAGAATGAAGAAATCAAGACCCACCACAGTGGAGGGATGGCTAGTGACCCAGTGAGTCATTAGTAACAGGAACCAAGACTCTCCCCTAGAAGGGAGGCACGTTGATTTAATGCCAAGTACAGCCCTTCTTGTTCCATTTTGCTTGAAAGCACGGGATGCTGACATCTAAAACTTGTCAGAAAATTCATTGCCCTAGTGAATGCTGGTTTACTTTCCTTTCAACGCTTGGCTGAAACACTTGGCAAAATAAGTTTGATGTCACAAATATCCATATTCAATTTTTGGTTTCATTTCTGTTTCCGTGGAGGCTGCTATTACTGACCAAATTTGAACAAATGACAAAAAGCCCTGTTATGAGTATTATTGGGAACCAACTCGTGTTCAGTGTTGGCTTAGCAGTGAGCTGGACATTAACTAAGATAAATTCTCTTTTATGGAGATGGGGGTAGAGGGAAGGAGTGCCCAGGAAGCACAATTATGGGGACCCCCAAAGGAGATAGAGGAGATCGAAGGACAAATGAAGAGAAAATAAGGGTGTTGAAGGCAAATTTTCACAATGGCTAGCACTCTTCCTAATAACAGGAAGGTAGACTGGGTAATAGCATAATTCATGCTTATTTTTTCAATAAATTGCAATGTGTTATTGTGGAATGTTTCTAGAAAAAACATTTTTATTGAAACCAGAACCTTCTAGAGTTTTATGGTGAAAATTTCAAGCACCTTAGGAGGATAGAGAAGGAGTTACGATGTTTCTATGGTTCTGAGAGTCTATGGTTGTAAAATACAGCATAGATTTAATACCAAAATGAGGGGCAGGGGAAACAACTTCATTTAAATGTACAGCTGTTCCTTCTTTTACTCACTGACAATAGTCTACTTTACTGATGTGAATACCTTCCTCTTTATTTTTCCCTGTCACCATCCACATTTGATTCTGTATCATCATGGAATTTTAGGATTCTTCTGAGTTGATTTTGGCCCATGAGGGTTGTACATTCCAGTGCTCATATAGGCTGTTTTCAGTAATCTGGCTTTTCTGTCCTCTTTAGAACCTTAGGATTGTCCATAAGATTACATATCCCTTTAAGCTTCTCTTGAAGGTCTGTTGGAAACTGAGAGAAAGTCCTCTAAGATGCTCTGTTCAGTGATCAGTACCTGTTTTAGCTTTGGAAAGGAATTTGTAGCTGTCTAATTCTTTAATCATGAAGCCTGGTTAACACCTCTGTGATGCATTCAAACAGCTTTATCTGTATATGGGGACCAAAAAGGCCCTTGTTCTTGCTTTACTGGAAACAATGGAATTTTGTTCTGTTTTTCTTTTAGCTTCAATATAGCATCATAATGTATCTTTTGAAAGGTATTTTATTCAAAAAATAGGAATGCAAATTTAAGTGAGATTGAATTTCTTGTTGAGCTAGATTGAAAATGACTTAACAGGAGTGAAGCTTCATGTTCCTTTATTTCTCTAAGCCCAAGCCTGCTCGCCTAGGACATATGCGCTTGAAGTTTCTCTACAGGGACTGTCCCCCTCAAATCCTCAGCATTCAGCTTTCTGCTTATATGCCCTTTAATCAGATAAACGTCCCAGCTACCTCATTTCCTAATCTTTCTCTCTTGTTTTCCTTGTAGTATTTATCACAACTGAAAATTCTGTATTTATTGTTCATCTGTTTTTCTCCACTAGAATGAAATTCTTGGAGAGCAAGATTCTTTTTTTTCCTTTTTTCTTTTTTGCAGTTTTTGGCCGGGGCCGGGTTTGAAACTGCCACCTCTGGCATAGGGGCTGGTACCCTACTCCTTGAGCTACAGGTGCCACCCCAAGAGAGCAAGATTATTGCTCATCATCGTTCACCGGTGCCCAGAAATGTGACTGTTGCATAGTAGAAACTCAATAAATAAAAATGTGTTAGAGGAATGGAACAGCTGCTGGATGGAATGAAGAGGTTGCTTTTCCATGTATGTGTCTAAGCTTGTAAATGCACAGGCAATGAGAACTTCCTCTCTATTTCTTGGCATTTGAGATCTTTTGTATACATTTTTAAACTTATCACTGTGTTAGGAATTTTAAAAATTTTTTAAAAATGTCATTAAAGTTGAAGGAATATAACATTTTGGGGGTCCAAACACGTCAATCACATCGATGATATTTACTGAGCAGCAGCGTTGAGTGAATCCTATTAAATGATTTATCTTTCTGCATAGATCAGGGACTAAATAGAAGACCAGAAAAGAAGAGGTACTGCTTTAAAATTTTGAGATCCCAAATATATTACATATTTTCCTTTTTTTTTTTTTTTTTTTTTTGTAGAGACAGAGTCTCATTTTATCGCCCTCGGTAGAGTGCCGTGGCGTCACACAGCTCACAGCAACCTCCAACTCCTGGGCTTAGGATTCTCTTGCCTCAGCCTCCCGAGTAGCTGGGACTGCAGGCACCTGCCACAACACCCAGCTATTTTTTGATGCAGTTTGGCTGGGGCCGGGTTTGAACCTGCCACCCTAGGTATATGGGGCCAGCGCCCTACCCATTGGGCCACAGGCACCACCCTTTACATATTTTCTTTAAGTAAAACTTTATTAATTGAAGAAGAAAATAATAGAGCTCTAAATAAGAGAGTGTGTCTCTGAAGAGAACCAGACCAATTCATTCCTCTTTTTCATTTGAATGAATAAACATCTGAAAGGAAGCGATAACACAGCCCCTCCACCAGGTACATTTAGTATATATGTTTATTAGTTTTTGTTTACAGTGAAGTGGTTTTGCTCCCATACGAATCTTTAGAAGTTTCAAAATGTCTTCTTATGAACTAATTTACTCCCCTCCCCCCCTTCCTTCCTTCCTTTCTTATTTTTGATACAGGGTCTCACTCTGTCACCCTGGGTAGAATGCCATGGCATATCATAGCTCACAGCAACCTCAAACTCTTGGGCTCAACTGATCCTCTTGCCTCCGCTTCCTGAGTAGATGAGACTATAGGTGCCACCACGATGCCCAGCTGTTTTTTTCTATTTTGAGTAGAGATGGGATCTTGCTCTTGCTCAGGCTGATCTTGAACTTCTGAGCTCAAGTAATCTCCTCACCTTGGCCTCCCAGAGTGCTAGGATAACAGACATGAGCACCATGCCTGGCCATGAACTTTATCTTTTAATTTATTTGTAAATGGGCTTATTATACATCAAAATATTAATCTTATGTTTTGTGTGAGTGGAAAAACTTTTCTTAACTGGTTCTCATAAAATCCTTAGAATGTAGCCTTATTGATTCCTAGCTTTTATTAGAGAGCATTTATAAACTTAGAAGAAAATTTTATAGTCGCCATGTTTTTAGTATATGCTTTGTGGGAGTGGAGGATGAGGGTGGAGTAGGGGTGTCTTGAGTTTTTCTTCCTTGACATAAATCTGCTGAATCTCGAGAGAAAATAGCTACGTGGACATTATGCATCATCTCTAGAATGAAATGTAATTTTCTCTTGAAACAGATGACTTTCATGGTATCAAGCAAATCTCCACTTATTACATAAAATTCAGCTCCAAAATGAACCCATAAGAGGAAATGCCTTTACTTTTGAGGCTTTCCTGGTTGCTGCTGGGGTCCTCTGGTTGAACCAATCACTCATTGGTTAGTTCTCAAATGATGTCAAACATCGAAAACCAGACAAAATGAGGCTCTGTCTCCAAAAAATGAAAAAAGGAAATTATGAAAAGACTGAATTCATTCGCTTATATATGCATATATACACACACATACACACATGTGTGTCTATACACATATATACGTATATATAGATATACACATAAATACTTTTGAACTTCAGGAAAATTACTGAAATTATTGTACTTCTTGGGTGGCTGAAAAGTTCTTGGCCTTGGGCATTTAAAATATAATTGCTCAGAAATGCACAACCTGCTAAGTCTTTCTCTCTGGCAGTAGTTTTCTTCGTGACAACTGAAGGCTCAGTGAAGAACTCTGGATGCTGCTATGTTTTCAGAGTACCTTTCTAGACCTAAATTAGATAATTTGAATGAAAAACTCAACCACAATTAAACATAAATAACCTTTCTAAACTAATGCTCATTTACTCTAAGCCTTAAACTTCTGGTCTGTCTGAGTTAATACCTGTTTTTAGGGTTTTTTTTTTTTGTAGAGACAGAGTCTCACTTTATCGCCCTTTGTAGAGTGCCATGACATCACACAGCTCACAGCAACCTCCAACTCCTGGGCTTAGGGGATTCTCTTGCCTCAGCCTCCCAAGTAGCTGGGACTACAGGTGCCTACGACAATGCCCAGCTGTTTTTTTTTTTTGTTGTTGTTGTTGTTGCAGTTTGGCCAGGCCCGTGTTTGAACCCTCCACCCTCGGTATATGGAGCCGGCGCCTTACTCACTGAGCCACAGGCGCTGCCTGTTTTTAGGTTTTTAAACAATATCACAAATTGCAAATTCTTACAGGAATCATTTTGAGAAACTCCAGAGAAGATGGCAGAATTTTAAGCCTGAGCAATAGTTTAAGAGATGATTTTCTTCCTTTCTTAAATTGGCTCCATTTTGCTCATTTATAAAATGAAAGATTTGGTTCTTAAAAGTCATCCCAACTCCAACATTTTCTCCTTCTGTAGTTCCATCAAGAAAATTGGGCGTGAAGGCCGGGCGCAGTGGCTCATGCCTTTAATCCTAACACTCTGGAAGGCCGAGACAGGTGGATTGCCTGAGGTCATAAGTTTGAGACCAGCCTGAGCCAGACCTGGTGTCTAAAAATAGCTGGACATTGTTCAGGTACCTGTAATCCCAGCTACTTGGGAGGCTGAGACAAGAGAATCTCTTGAGCCCAAGAGTTTGAGGTTGCTGTGAGCTGTGATGCCATGGCACTCTACCAAGGGCAACAAAATGAGGTTCTGTCTCAAAAAAATAAAAAGAAAATTGGGTTTGAATTAATATTCAGGTGGATGACATTTAATACAAAATCTGAGTACAGGGTCTGAATCAGATTGCTGGGTTCAAAGCTTAGCTCTGCCATCTGCTAGTTATTAATGTTGGCTGAGTTACTTGCTCCTCTGCTTAAATTCTACATTTGAACCCTGGAGATAGTAATAGGGACTACAGTTATTAGAAGGGTTAAATAAATTAATACACGTGACGTACTTAGAAAGTGACTGGCACATAGTAAGCACTCAAGCAATGTTAGTTATTATTCGCTCCCTTTATTAGCAGGATACGCCAATGAAAAACTACAGCAAGACATTTTATGGTGTTTTCCATATTTAGGGAGGGAGAAGTACTTCCTTTATTTTGCAAGAGAGTTCGAGAATTGCTTGACACATTTACTTGTTTTTACGAATATGTAGCTATAGAAATATATAGAATGTTAGAGCTTAAGAAGATCTTAGAAACCATCAAGACTGATGATTTTCAGACTACATTCTACGCAGGAATCCTGGAACTCCTCAGAGAAGATACGAAGGTTGTCTAATGAGCCTCCAAGGGCTTCCTTCTAATTCCACCAGAGTGGCTTTGCTTCCATCTGCTTTATAGACGGCAATTCTGGGTAAGAATTTCTCTGATCTCCTCACTGAGTTTTTTCCTCATGAAGAAACCGGGTCTCGGTGAGATGGATGGATGTGCACAGTAACACACCAGAAATACAACCCAGGTTTCTTGACTGTCCAGTAGACCACATTCCACCAGGCCACCATGGAAACTTTCAAATACATTAAGCTAAAAACAAACAACAACAAGGCTGAACACACACACACACACACACACACACACACACTAACACACACGGTTTTTCCATTTGAGAAAAGCAATAAAACCTAAACCAAGGAAACTGGTATTTAGTGGTTAGAGAAGATGCCAGAGATTGGGCCTTTACATTGTTTTGTAAATTCTTCAGACCGTAATCTCAGTTAACTTCCCCATCTATACAAAAAGGAATACCGTAATTGCTTTTTTAGGAAGCATTCCAAGGCCCAAATAATTCATATGTGTCAACTAACATGGGATTCAGGAATGAGAAATTCCCTACAGCTCTAAAACAAGCATTATAACTTGAGGTTTCCTGGCAGTTTTAGCAAGAAAAGAAAAACTAACCTTTCTTTTCCAGGCCAAATGCCAAGGTAGGTAATTACCCCTTGCCCACTTTCTTTCCTCCGAGCTGTTTTAATTAGATAAGAACTCTGCCTTCATTTCCTTTCTTAAACTGAATTGGAACGTTGCCACACGCCCTTCAAAGCCTGTCAATGCTCTAGTTTGCTGAGTCCTTTTCCCTTCAAAATGGAAAAGGTTTTGCTGTAACTACCTGGCACAAACTGATTTCCAAGGAGCAGAGGAGCACATTTTCATGTTTCCCAACACAAGAGCTCTCAGCTTCCAGGCGGTTCCAGGGATCTTGAGAGGAATCACAGAGCCATTACCTTCCCTGTTGTCCTGGATATCTCCGGCAGGTGTTAAGGGCAGAATAGTTCAGTCTTACCGCTAATACACCACCTCACCCTCTGTCCCCTACTCCTTGAAAACCTTCTCAAAGAAACGATGGATTACAGAGCCACCATGATAGGGCATGCTTTGAGCCTCTTCGTCTTGTCAACGACTGTTGCTTTTCCAAAGCAGCATGACAGCAGTGCCCAGTGCCAGGTCCAAGCAGGGCTTTGCACTCAGATGGAGCTGAGTTCTAGGACCAGCTACCCTACTTAATAGCAATGCTATTTTAGGCAAGTTATTCAACTTCTAGAAACTTCTTTTTTCAGGCTTACATTATTTTTGACTTAAAATATCTTGGAGCTGTCCCTGTCAGCACATGCAATCTACTTTATTGTTTTGTTAACAGCTACGTAGCGTACCATCAGAGGCTGTACCATTATTTGATTATAGATGGATGTTTGAGTTGCTTCCAGGCCTTTTGGCTCTGGGAGCCAATGCTATAGCACAAGTGGGTTCACACAAATGAATACATCTCTGTAAGATACAGTCTTATAAGTGGGATTGCAGAGGTGGAAAGGTTGTTTGTGTTTGAAAGTTGGATATATTGCACCAACTTGCTCTCTGTTGTGGGTGTATGTTTCCAGGAGGTGAAAATGGCATCTCGTTATCGTTCAATATAAAATGGTTTTTTTTGGTTGTGAAGGAGGTTGGACATCCTTTCATATTTTAAAGAACTGTCTTAATTTCACCTTCTATGACTGCCCAAGTCTTTCGTGCATTTCTCTTGGCTTCTGGCCTTCTTATCCAAGTATAAGTAAGCACTGCTTATGTATAGGGGAATTTACCCTTCGTCTGTGGTAGGAATTGCAAATATATATGCATGTTGATTATACATACGTATGTGTAAAGTTTGTCCCGTAACTTTGTATATGGAGTAGTTCTCCAAGAAGAGTTTTAAAAAGATGTTTTATAGATTCAGTTATTATATTTAGACAGGTCTCTCTCACTCTGAATTTTCTAAGGAGGGAGAGCCTCTACCTTTGAAACAGAAAATAACTTTGAAATCTATAGGGTATCTGGCAATATTTTCTTCCTCTTGAATGAGATCTCCTAATTTTCATCTCAGCATTTTGTGACTTCATTTTTCACGTTTAAATTTTGGATCTATATGAAATTTATTTTATTTTACACTGCGAAGTAGAGATCTGATTTTATTTTGTTTCTTCAGACGGCCACCTGGTTGTTTCAGCATGCTTTACTGAAAAATCTTCAACTGAATTTATCACATACTAAATTTCTTTGTGCGTTTTGATGTATTGTTGGAATTTCTGATGTGTTCCACTCATTTTTCAGTATGTTCTTATGCAAAGAAAACATTGTTTTAGCAATTAGAATTTTATAATGTGCTTTATCAGCTAATAGAGAATCTGCTAGTCTTTTTTCCAGAATTTTCTTGGTTAGTCTTGCTTGCTTATTTTTTCAGATAAACTTTAGAAACCTCTTATCTAGTTCTTCTCTCCCCAATAAAGTCAGTTAGTATTGTGGGGTGGGGGCATTTAGTGGATTAAATTTTTGGATTAATTTAGAATGACTTCATATATTTATGATGTTGGACCTTTTTGTTGAATTCTATGATATGTCTTTTCATTGAACTATTTTTTGTGTCCTTCAGTAGTACTTTGGGTGTGTGTGTGTCCCTCTCTCTGACTATATGTATATATATTCCATTAATACATGGCCATTTGTCCTACAGTGCAGGTACTATGAAGAGGGGATGATAATGATACTGATCTCAAAGATTTACTGTTAAGGATTAAATGAAGATAATACACAACAATCGCCCATAACACACATAAAAAATATAATACATGACAAATACACACATTGCCATATCCGGGACTATGTGTGACTAATCAAATAAGATAAGTCAGTCTTTCAATAATCTCAAATTTCCATGGTTGTGACTCATACTTGGCTCTCCCCTCGACATAGAAACTCCTATTGTACCTATGCCACATTCACCTATGTCCTGCCCACTTCCACAATTAGGCGTATTGAGGCATTCCCACAGGGGTATCTCTGGATATCCAGAGATACCCCTGTGGGACATGAGATAAACAGGGTATGGCTGCTTTGCTTGCTCAAGGGAGACACCCACACCCAGAAAGGGTCACCGCAGAAGAGTCGCATTTCACATCTCCCTTGACAACTGTGGACAAGAGGAAGAAAACATTACTAGATACTCTATAGATTTCAAAGTTACTTTATTTCTGTTCCAAAGGTAGAGGCTCTCCCTCTGTAGGAGAGTAGGGGTTTGACAGGATTGCTCAGTTGTCAGTCACATGAAGAGAGTGGAGTATCATCCCTGACACTCAGCACTCCTCACCCAGAAATTTTATGCACCTCGTGGCTCACTCAGCGAATACTCAGTACTGAGCTAAGTGTTTTACTTGCGTTATCATATTTAATCTTTTGCAGCAGGTTTAATCTTTCCATTTTTACTGATAAAATAACTGAGGCTCAGGGTCACAGACCTAGAAACTGGTAAAACTGTGAGTAAGGATTTGTTTGTCTCCAAAATCTGTACTATTAACCACACTCTGAAACACTTAAACAAAATCAACCGTAAAATAAATTGAAATACTATTTGACTACTTGTCAGAGCAAGCTCCTTCATCTGGAACAGAAGCATTGTCATGCTGGGTGTTATTAGCGTACAAATTGTTTTTGTTAATAAAATCACATCTCAAGGGAGGGGTACAGTTCCTGGTTCCCCTTGAAAGTCAGCCTTAAAAGTCCTAGGAAATGTAACTGTCTTTTCAGTTACAGTTACATTGGTTTTCGGGGAGAAGATTTGTATTTTCATGTGATCTGACAATGCCATAGCAACAGTGCCCAAGGAGTACTTTTTTTTTTTTTCCGTAGAGACAGAGTCTCACTTTATCGCCCTCGGTAGAGTGCCGTGGCATCACACAGCTCACAGCAAACTCCTGGGCTTAGGCGATTCTCTTGCCTCAGCCTCCTGAGTAGCTGGGACCATAGGCACCCTCCACGATGCCCAGCTATTTTTTGGTTGCAGTTCAGCTGGGACTGGGTTTGAACCCGCCACCCTCGGTATATGGGGCCTGCGCTTTACTGACTGAGCCACAGGCGCCACTGCCCGCAAGGAGTACTCTTTTCAGTTATTTGTCTTAATGTTTCAAAGCCTTCATTTAGTAGAAAACTTATTTATATCCTACTTCCATTTGGCCTTTCCCAGGAAACCTATGAGAAATCAAACCTCTGAGAAATATATCAACAACTGGGAAAAAATGGTTCAGGGGATTACTTATTCCCCAAGGGAAAAGCATGTGGCTAATGAATCAGGGGAAACTGGTTGCCCAGGGAAGAGAACATTCAAGGCGTTTCAACATGAGTCACAAAACATAAGGACTACCCCATGATCAAAAAAGGTGAATGGCTAAAGTCAGAATTCCTTTTTTAGTGTCCATCAATATAATCAGCATAGGCTTATCCCTACTGGAGCTGGTGGGGCCTGCTGTGTAAAGGATAAGAGTTTGTCACCACAGTATGCAAAGGGATGCTCTGTCGGAGCGGGGGCTGCAACTAGACAAGGAGGGCTCAGGGCCTGGGAACCAGCATTAGGTGAGCAGGTCAGACAACTGGAAGATCCCGTTGACAGTCCAATGAGGGCAAAGGCCTAGAGTCTGCGAGAAGTAGGTGGAGAGAGAGCTCTACATAGTTACAGAGCTAGCAGGAGATGGTGGCTGGACTAGATGTTGGAGTATCTCATTCCTAGAAGAACTACAGAGATCAAATCTGGGACTTATTCTTAGAGGAAGTGGAGTATTTGGTGTTTTTGTAAGGGAGATATGTGGGCAAAACTATGGAGTCTCTGGGGTGGGAGGGGAAGGCTTGTTCCTAGGAACTGTATATATGTCTATCTTGTTCATTGCTACGTTGTCTTCAAGAGGAGACTCTCTGCCTGGGACATAGGAGATACTCAATTAAGTATTTGTTGAGTGAATAAATGGGGCATAAGGCAGACTCCTAGGATCAGAGTGTGGGACACGTGGCCAGAGCAAGTCTCTGAACGGGGTTGACTTGATGCTGAGTCACCTGAGCAATGACTAAGGACATGGTTATCCCAGAGCCTGGGGTGGGACTGAAGCTGCAGGTGGCAGGTGCGGTGGTTGAGTGCAGAGCCCAAGAGGGGAAAATTGGGAGGGTGAGGAGTAGGTATGTAGTTCCTTACTCATTCTTCCATAGCTTAACCTTACATGTATTATTCTTCCATACCTTACATGTATTACTAAGACTTACTTTTAATCAAACACCCTGAAAATATTTTGCCAGTTTCCCTAGTTTCTGTGGTGCCTCCTGTTGAGGAAGTCACACATCCCACATGTGCAGGATGTAGAATCTTATGAGCTCCCACCATTCCATTTCCATTTATTTAATGCTTGCTCTGTGGCTGGTCCTGCGATGGGCCCAGCATAATCAGTCTGTCTTGATCCTTCAAGGGCTCATTAAAGGTGCCACTCGGCTTGTTAGCTCCTAGATGCTGCTGACCCCACTGGTCTCTGCTTCACACAGCAAGAATCTGCAGCAGAGTTGGTCAAATACTCCATAACTTCAGCTCTGTGGGCCACGTGGTCTCTGTTACGTATTTTCAACTCTGCCATCTTGCAAGAGCAGCCACAGTGGCACATGAGCAAAGGCATATGGCTGTGTGCAAGAGTGCTTGATTGATGGACACTGACGCGTGAGTGTCACATGATTTTCAAATGTCCTAAAGTATTATTTTTCTTTTGATTTTTTTTACCACCATTTAAAAATGTTAAAAAAAAATGTATTCGCTCAGGGGCCATGGTTTCCTGACCTCCAGTCCAGAAAATTCAGTGGCCTTGATCTCAAGGAGGTGAAGAACTTCCCGAAGAGGATAGCCTGGGGTTTACAATGCTACAACTGTTGTCATCAGTGCCTGAAGAACCCCTTGAAAGCTGACTGCATCTCAGCCCCGACTTGGAGAGAAAGTGGGGATCGCCACAGCTGCAGTTATAAACAGCTATCCAGGGTTGAGGAAAATACTTTGAGGAATTGAGATCTGAGTTCAGGTCTATAAAGTGGAGTGGAGATCAACGTTGAGTCCTAAAGAAGGTGTTTTTTTAGGGCCGGTGTTGGAAATCCTCAGAACTGTAGGCAGGGCACAATGCCACAGTTGGTAGTCATGTGACAAGAACGACTAATATAGCTGACAATTAGATGGCACTTACCATGTGTTTGGCAATGCTCTGGTGTTTTGTAAGCAAAAACTATTTAACCCTTACAATCACCTTATAATGTAAGCACTATTATATCCCCATTTAACAGATGGGGCAACTGAGAAAAAGAGAGGGCAAACAGTGTGCCCCAAGCCACCCTTTCTTTAAGTGGCCCCACAGTCTGACTTCAGCATCCTGTTCTTAGTCTTAAGCTCTTTAGATTTTTGGATAAAATTAGCTCACCAGGCTTAGGGACGATGGAATAAGAGATCTTCTCCCAGGGAGCAAATGGGGCTGCAAATGGGGATTTGCAATCCTTTTATGCCACTAGGTTGTGACAGATAGCAAATGTGGCTCATAAATAAAGGGAAACAGTTTTTTGTCTTTGTATTTCACATTGACTAACCTGTCAAGCCAGAGTCCTGGTCTTGTGACACAGCACACCATACCAGTTCAGACTGTATCATGCCCTTTGGTGCAGATTTTTTCAGAAGCAGGTGGAGGGGGGTGGCATAAGTATTTTTGTCTCCTCTCTGTGTGGGTGATGGCCCTGGGCTCATATGTAGACTGTGCATAGGCAATATGAAACAGAAAGGTGCCTAGGATGGATCAGGAGGAAACGGCACTTGAGCCAAGTCTCCTGAAATTAGTGCCTCTGCTTACTTGGATCCTGTGAGTCTATCAAAAACTTTGGGTGATTCCCCACATCATGACTATTATTTTTTTCCCATCAGTAATCAAAAGATTTCTCAGTTTTCCTGTTGCATCTAACAATTCAACAAATCTTCTAAAACTGGATATGGAGAAGGAATTTTTAATAAGGGTATTCCCAACTCAGGGTTTGCACTGGAAAACTGGTCTCACTGTGTCTGCCCATATTTGGTGGCTTCCTCATTGGTGAGATCAGATTTCCGGGGTATTCCAAAGTTGCCTTCCCCAGTTTTTTTTACTTGCAAGAGGAACGCCACACTGAACCTGGAAATCTTATGTTACCTTTTCTTAGAGGATGAAGAATGACATATAAATTACCTGTCTTTATGGGATATAAAAACTATATTCATGAGCTTTGACCACAATTCAGTATCAGCTCTCCCGGTTAAGCAAAAATCTCAGATTCTCTAAATTCTTCAAGGATTCTGTCTTGCTGATTAGTGACTATGAGCCTCTCTATTATTTTCTAAAGTATAAGAGATATGTCTTGGAATCTAGCCCTGCACATAATTAATATTTTCATTAATATAATGATAATGAGCCCTTAACCACACGGACAGGTAAGCTAACTGGAATTTGTGAGTAAATTTTCTTTCCGTTTTCTTTTTTATCAGTTGAATGTGTAGAGATTTTTTTTTTAAATGAGCCTCATTTGAGTTTTATAAGAAATATGCCTTCAGCGGTTTAAAGGCACAGCTGGCCTGATTTCTTTGGTATATACAGCCAAGAAAATCATTGGGAAAATTTGTTTAGTTAAATGAGAGTCATAGAAAAAGTCCTGAATTGCTTTGAACATACTTTGTAACAATTTCTTAATGTGTTATGAGAATCAGCGGAATCAATTAGAAAAATACATGGAATACCAGGAATTCCTATCCTTAGTCCAGCCTTGTAAATATCATATGACCTTAAGTAGTGGATTTGGGATAGATCATTATGGCAGAAAAATGTTGATTTTGTGTTCGAGAAAGAGACTGTTTTTAATTTAATCCAGACATACCCTATTACCTAATATTTGTTCACAGAAGACTAGGAAAAGCAAACATATTTTTTAAAACATTTTAAAATTGAAAAGAAATTGATGATTTCTAAAAAATGATTTCTAAAGGTATTTAGACATTCAATAAACATATAACCTAATCTAGGGGAATAGAAAGGGTATTTAGGTTATTTTAGCTTTGGTTCCCCTTGTTTTGATGAGGAGTGTAGTATCTTTTATGGGACATAAATATAATTCCCAAGAATCTATACTGAGCAACCCAGGCCAGTAAACGTGTACTATGTTGTGGTTATCAAATGCTATAGGAATTCAAAGGAGGACACACCAACCAGGCAGGAAAAGGCCAGGGGTTGAAGCTCCATGGAGGAACTGAGAGTGGAGGCATGTCTTCAGTGACAAGGGACAATGCCCGGTGAGTTCTGGAGAAAGACCCGGGCTTTCTGGAAGGAGGTTATGTGGGCCAAGTCACAAACGTGGGAAAATGAAGTTGACAAGTTGATGGAGGAATGAAAAAACTAGGCTGGGCTTGGCACCTGTGGCTCAACGAGCTAAGGCGCCAGCCACGTACACCTGAGCTGGAGGGTTCGAATCCAGCCCGGGCCCGCCAAACAGCAATGACGGCTGCAACCAAAAAATGGCTGGGTGTTGTGGCGGGCGCCTATAGTCCCAGCTACTTGGGAGGTGGAGGCAGGAGACTCGCTTGAGCCCAGGAATTGGAAGTTGGTGTGAGCTGTGACGCCATAGCACTCTATCCAGGGTGACAGCTTGAGGCTTTGTCTCAAAAAAAAAAAAAAAAAGAAAAAACTAGGCTGCCTTGAGCCTGAAGTTTAGCTGGGCCATTTTGGTTGCATCGGGGAAGGAAAAAGGGAGCCTGCAAAAATTTTACGCAGGAGTGCTGCCGTGAAAATGGTGTTTGAAGCAGAGTAACTTGGTGGTGATGTCCTCTGGGTAACAGCTTCTTACACTTTTATATACTGTAATGTCTTAAACAGGGAGATTGACTATTTCACCATCCAATAAACCATTTACCTGCTCATTCACTTAGATGTTTTATCTAATGTTTTACATTTATTTAATATAATTTATTTTGTTTGTTTTGAGACAGAGTCTCACTGTGTCATCCAGGCTAGTGTGCTGTGGCATCATAACTCACAGCAACCTCAAATTCTAGCGCTTGAGCAATCCTCTTGCTCCACCCTCCCAAGCAGCCAGGACTATAGATGCCTGCCACATGCCTGGCCAGTTTTCCTATTTTTAGTAGAGACTGGGTCTCGCTCTTGCTCAGGCTGGTCTTTAAACTTCTGAGCTCAAGCAATCCACCTGCCGCAGCCTCCCCGAATGCTAGGATTACAGGCATGAGCCACCCTGCCCTGCCTATTTAATGTAATGTTGGTTCAGTGTTTCATATTGAAATGCATCATACAATTACATTGTGTCGCTTCCAGTCCTTATGGACCAGGGGTAGGTATAAAGCAATTAAGGGCCCTCTGTTAGGGACTGAGCCTTATTGGGGGCAAGGCAGATATGGTGTCTGACTGTGAAAAGCTTATCCCCTGAGATCAGCTGTGAACAAATCATTGCAAAATACTAAGTCGGTAAACGCTAAGAAGTACTAGGTGCTAGGGGGAAGTTTAACAGAGGGGTCTAATGTGGACTTAGGGCCTGAAGATTGGGGAAAGTCTTTTTGGGGAAGTGTTATTCAGAATGAAGTTTGATTGGAATGGAGGAAGAGAGAGTTCGAAATTCTAAGAAGAGGAAATTGCACAGTGAGGTCCTTGAGGTGAAACAGAGTCCAGAGCATTCAAGGAACTGAAAGAAGCCCAGCTGGGCGGGAGAGGCAGGGCCCGGGCTACAGGGAGGGAGGCTGGGAGGAGGTGGATGGCCCTGGCCTCGAAGACCACAGGAAGGGCTTTCATGGTACTTCTCCACCCTCCTCAAAGGGTGCCCTTTACCCTCCCCCAACACCAGGCGTACTGTCCTCTAACATCAGACGGCCTGCCTCTGAGCTTGACCACATCTGAGACTTCAAGGTCAACTGACAGTGGTCCACCGCTGTCATCCTGAGTGCTGAAATTCTCTGCCCTGACCACACCTCCGGTCCCTTCATTTCCCGCTGAACTACTGCTTGGCCTCAGGGCACCTTCTGTGGCCTTCACTATTCCAGAAGTCTTCGTTTGCCAGGCTGCCCCCCAGCTCCTTGTCTCCTGCGGCACAGAGCCAGACTCAGCCCCTTCTGACTGTGCCCTACTGGTGCAGGGAAGTGCTCCTTCTTCCTGGCCTCCTGCCGTGCTCACACCCCCCACACCTCACCCCAGAGCCAGGAGGAGCCTGTTTTCTCTGCTCCACTCTGGAGCTTTTCTGGGAAACTCAGGGTCAGGTCCACGGGACGTTACTATTGAATCATGCCACTAACTTCAACGGGCCCTCATGCCACTCGAGGAGCATTTATTTGTGATGGATTGCTTATGTCATCCCTCTGAACCTCTTTCAAACTTTCAAACCTTCTCCCCTTTGACATTTGGCCATGTCAGGAGCAGTCACTTCACCCTGGGGTTACCCAGGCCCGGAACCCAGGAGTCCTATGGCGATTCCTCTCACACTCAGACAGTGGCCGTGTGTCCTTAACTGCCTCAGCGCAGCCTCTCTTTTCAGCTTCCTTCTCTCTGTCCCAGTAGCTGTTTTCCAAATTCAGACTGTGATTGCTCTCCTGTCCTGCCATCTGGAATTCTTCCAGTCTTTCTTCCACATGGCTTCAGGCATGAGATCTAACCTTGTCTTTTCTTTGTTTTAAATTTGCTAATGACTCCTATTACCTATAGGAGGAAAGTCCAACCTCCCTATATGGAGAACAGGGCCTCTGTAGCTCGCCCCCACCCATCTTTCCCAGGTGTGCCCCCCTCCCCCAATCCATGCCTACTTCCCTGGACCCACCCGGCTCTTGTTACCTGCCTCTCTGAGCATCGCACTTCCTCCGTCCACGTGTCTTTCCCTGCCCACGTTACTCCCCCTGTTCTGGATATCCCTGGGATGCAGGACAAGTTCCAGGACTCTGCTCTGAACCGCCTTCTCTGCCTCCTCCGTGGGCAGTCCTGGCCTGTCCTTCTTCCAGGCCCCACTCCACCTAGCGGGTATTTCTATCAGAGCACGTATTATACTTAGTGGTAATAATTTGTTTTCAGATGTCTCTTCTTCAAAAAGCTTATGAACCCCTCAGAAACAAGGCTCCTGTGTTATTTTACTTGCCATGCCTGGTACCCAGCACAGTGCACTCAGAGTCGGCCAGCAGATGGGGCCATCTCTGAGACCAACTCCTCCCCATGTGGGACCCTGCAATCTCCCTCCTCTACTTTCTTTCCAGAGGAAGATCCTATGCCACTTCTCTTTCTTCGGTCCTCTTTTGAGGAAGAAGTGTCCCTGACCCTTTGCAAGTTTTACCCCAGTGTCCCTACTGCAGCCCCGGGGCCTGGGATTCAACACACTCCATTCCTTCTCTACTTTGCTCCTAATGTATTGATTTTCTGTCATCCACTTTCGGTTTCTTCTTCTACTTTGTCTTTTTCTTCTTGCCAACAAGTGGGCTCTTTCTCTCCAATTATAATACAATGGAGAGGGAATCTACTTCCCTAACCCTCCCTAATCATCCTGTCTGCGATGGTGTTCATCCTCGACCCTGTGCCCACTCTCTCATTTACCTAATTATTTTTTATTGTTTTATTTTTTTAATAGTTGGGGAATCATTGAGGGTACAATAAGCCAGATTACACTGCTTGCATTTGCTGGGTGAAGTCCCCCAAGAGGTGTGTCACACACGGTGGCCCCTCCCTCCTTCCGTCTCTCTCCTCCCCCATTTCCCCTTCTCCCACCATGTGTTATCATCAATTGTCCTCACGTTAGAATTGAGTATATTGGATTTTTTCTTCTCCATTCGTGTGATGCTTTACTGAGAAGAATGTATTTCAACTCCATCCAAATCCATACAAAAGATGTGAAGTCATCATCCTTTTTAGTAGCTATATAGTATTCCATGGCATATGCATACCATGGCTTATTCATCCATTCCTGGATCGGTGGGAATTTAGGTTGTTTCCACACTTTGACAATTGTAAATTGAGCCGCAATAAACAGTCTAGTACAAATGTCCTTATGATAAAATGATTTTTTTTTCCTTCTGGGTAGATGCCCAGTAATGGGATTGCAGGATCCAATGGGAGGTCTAGTTTGAGTTGAGGATTCTCCATACTTCCTTACAAAAGGGTTGTATTAGTTTGCAGTCCCACCAGCAGTGTAAACGTGTTCCAATGTACTCAATTCTGATGTGAGGACAGTTGGTGACAGTACATGGTGGGAGAAGGGGAAATGGGGGAGGAGAGAGACGGAAGGAGGGAGGGGGCCATTAGTTTGTAGTCCCACCAGCAGTGTAAATGTGTTCCCTTCTCTCCACACCAGCATTTGCAGCTTTGAGTCTTTGTGATGTGGGCTATTCTCACTGGGGTTAGATGGTATCTCAGGGTGGTTTTATTTTGCATTTCTCTGATAATTAGGGATAATGAGCATTTTTTTCATATGCTTGTTAGCCATTCATCTGTCTTCTTTAGAGAAGGTTCTATTCATCTCACTTGCCCATTGATATAAGGCATTGTTGGCTTTTTTTTTTTGTTGCTTAATTTGAGTTCTTTGTAGATTATAGTTATTAAGCTTTTATCCAATTCATAATATGACTAATTATTTTCTTAATTGCACTCATTGCAAGACTATTATTTTATTTTCCTGGTAACTCACTTTTTGTCACCACTAGAAACAAGCTCCATGAAGGCCAGGACCCATCCCCAATGTTTAGGACTGCCATGGCCAGAGACACAATTTATTTATCTGTTGGATAAATGAATCCACAAGTGAATAAGTAAATGAATAAATGACCCTATTATGTGTCTTCTCTTCAACTCCCTTTGAATTCTGTATTTCCAATGCTTTTTCCACCCCATTCTGGTTTCTGGCCCATGGCTCTTTGAAACTCTTCATTCAAAGCTTGCCAATGACTCCTTTGTTATCAAACCTAATGCCTTTGCTATTTGGGAGGCATTTGATAAACTTTCTGTGAAATGCCTTCTTTTCAAGAAAACACTTACCTAGTTTTCCTCCTTCACCTCCAGTCAGTCCTCTTTCTCTTTCTCTCTTTCTCCACTCAATTTCTCAGAGTCTTCTGGGAAGTACTCTTTTCTAATGATATCCAACTTTGTATCTCACTTGTCCTGGAGATTTCAACTGTGATTTCCAAGTGAATCCGCTGCAAACCTGCATCTCTATTCTCAGCTTCTTTCTCAGCTTTATGTTGGCCTTGAATTTATTTTCAAGTGAGGATCCTACAAAACCAAATCTACAAACTTCCCTCTTCCTGGGTTCCATATTGCTGCCAATGCAAGCATCATCTTCCCATTCACATAGACTTAGATTCTAGCAATTAGCTTTGTTTGTCTCCTTGGCCCCTCCCACTAATCAGTCACCATGTCCTGTTCATTATCGCACTGCAAGAGCTCTACCTTTAATTTTCATCCTCTTGTTTCCATTGGAACCAGCCTTCACCTAACCTCTAAAGCCAATCTTCCTGAAATACCAGTTTGGAACATCTCAAGCCTCTGCTCAAAAAACTGTGACTGTATAGAAAACATCCAGAAAGAATAATAAGAAAATGTACTATTTGGCTTTTGCATCATGACCATGACTCAGTGTTATAAGTTTATAAAAGTCTAGTTGAAAATAACTCTTATAGCCTGCCAAATTCACAAACTCCTCCATTAAACCTTTATATCCATGCATAATACAATCCCAATCTAGCTTTCTATCTTTATTCTTCACTTTATGTTCCAACCAAACGGATTATTATATGCTCACATGTATTTTTGGATTTATGGTTAATATAATTAACTTAAAGCTTTGGTCTTCAAGGAAGTATATTTGTCTGGAAGCAACAACAGCATTGATGATCCTTATCTGGCCAATTTGCTGTTGAGCTTCTGTTTTCCAACATCCATAGATCCCAGGGTTTTACCTTTTCCTGCTGTTAAGTGTCACGTCTTAGGCAGGCAGAGCAATCACCATTTGGAGTGTGAACCTGATCACTTGTTTGTACTTTCGTTTCCCCACTCTTCTGTACACATCCTTTACTTTTTCAGAGTGTCTGTTTTCCCAGTTAGCCAGAGGCCAACCCAGATCCATGCATGCTCTTTTTTTTTTTTTTTTCTTTGAGGCAGAACCTCAAGCTTGTCGTCCTGGGTAGAGTGCTGTGGCATCACAGCTCACAGCAACCTCCAACTCCTGGGCCCAAGCAATTCTCCTGCCTCCTTCTCCCAAGTAGCTGGGACTACAGGCGCCTGCCACAAGGCCCGGTTATTTTTGGTTGCAGCCGTCATTGTTGTTTGGCGGGGCCAGGCTGGATTCGAACCCGCCAGTTCAGGTGTACGTGGTTGGCGCCTTAGCCGCTTGAGCCACAGGCTCTGAGCCCATGTATGCTCATTTTGCTCTCACCCCAGAGAGAGCCTACCCCAGAGAGGTTCTCTAAATGAGGACCATGAATTGTGCACGTTGCCCTCTCTCACTAGCTTGAGCTCTAGCTGCTCACACCCCCTAACTATAATGTTACCAGAGAGCAAAAGAAGTGCCCAGCCCACTCTCATCATATTGACGTCCCTCCCTTACCAGCCGTGCCTATCTACATTAAATTCTCATCTGCAGGATGAGCACTTGGAGCAGATTAAAATATTTTTTCCAAATAATCTTATTATTTTCTTTCTTTATGGGAGAAATTTATTAGAAAATGTTTTTAACTACTATATAATTATTTTAACACCATACAACTATAATAGTTCAGCAATAGTGTTGTATATTAAATAGCCATTCTGGGAAATCTAACAGCCTTTAATAATTTTGTTTTTGTAGGAAACTGTGTTTCAGGTTTCAAACAGCTGAATGGATGCAAGCTTTTGGAAAATATAATTAGGTATGTCATGATTTCAACTTCCTAACACACACATGTATATGCACACACTTAGGGACAAAGAGTAGATGGGAAAAGGAAAATCAATGTGCAAAGTGGTGAAAATGTTCTTAATAATTTTTTTATAAAAATAAAAATTTTCTTACCAATAGATAACTAAGAAAAAAGCCATCACCTCTCTAAAGGTGACCCTTCTCTGTACCCATGATACATGCTTTTCTGTGTACTCATAGCATCTTAATACGATTGTCACATTGAAGCTGAATGTGTAATTATTTGCTGTGTGTCTATTTTTTCAATTAACTGTGATTTAATCAAAGGTAGGGACTATATTGTGTTAGTCTCTGGGCACTAGTTCAAGGAATTGCACTGTGGCATAGAGGAAGCATTTAATAAATGGTTGAATGAATGAAAAATGAATGAATGGCTAATTTCTTCATGTAGTATAGTGGGAGTAACATACATTCACATGTTCAGCCAGTTATGATCAAACTATGTGAATATCATCTACAATGTTTGAAAACTTTGGTCAAAGGTGAAAATAACCTCCTTTGAAGAAGGTGTGTGCAAACAATCTGTAAGTGAGTCTGGAGGAAGTGTGAATGAGAAATTTTGGAGTTTGTTCCTTTGGTGTATTCCCTGGTTTCAGGCCTCAGACATTTTCAGTTCCTCAACTTTTTTTGTTTTTGTTTTGTTTTGTTTTTAGCTTTTCCTGATAACATTTCCTGTCTCCAAGGTTTTAAAAGTTCCTTAAATGGATATGTATTCCTCCGACCATCAGGATTCTAATGGAAGGGTTAGCAGCGATGACTGTTTATGGGGGAGTGGGCTGGGAGTCTTGGGGGGACACAGATTGGGATGTGGCTGCATCACCATCGTTAACAGGGGTAGATTTGACCCCAGGAGAGAAAAATTTAGGGGATCAGGGATTGGGGTGGAAGAAAGAACTACTAAGAATGCTTGAGATAAAAAGATCTTATTCAAAATGAAATATCATAAACAGAGCATTGTGAATCAATTAGTTCAGTATTTCCTAAATCTGTTTTTAATGAGAATCACCAAGAGTTATTCATTAACAATACAGTTTTCTAGTCTTCTTTCAGATCAGAATTTCCAGGACAGAGGTCTTTAACACATGGTGATTCTTGGAAGCAGGCAGATTTAGAAAATATTGATTAGTTGTAATTTCATACTGTCAAATTTAGATGTGATCAGTGCGTTCAGGGTGGTATGGCCACAGAGTTGTCATATTTAGAATGTAAAGTCTACAGATCCTCACACCCATATACCCACAACCCGCCTCTGTGTCTATAGAGGGTTTCTTTCCCTTCCCTCCCTCTTTCCCTCCCTCTCTCCCTCCCTCTCTCCCTCCCTCTCTCCTTCCCTCTCTCACTCCTTGCCTTCCCTCCATATTTAAATGTGAAACTCTATGACAGGAATGAGACCGCTCATCATTGTGGAAGGAGCTAAAGAAAATAGAAAATGCAGCCATAAACTCTGCAGGCCATTACTTGATGCACTCTACAAATTTACAAACTTTTAAGGCTGATTTCAGCAATTTATCTAACTACCTAATCAAGCACGTTTTATGTATGGGTGTTTTTTTTTTAAAGCCAGAGCCTCAAGCTGTCACCCGGGATAGAGTGCCGTGGCATCACAGCTCACAGCAACCTCCAATTCCTGGGCTCAAGCGAGTCTCCTGCCTCCACCTCCCAAGTAGCTGGGACTGCAGGCGCCCGCCACAACACCCAGCCATTTTTTGGTTGCAGCCGTCATTGTTGTTTGGCGGGCCCAGGCTGGATTCGAACCCGCCAGCTCAGGTGTACGTGGCTGGTGCCTTAGCCCGCTGAGCCACAGGCGCCGAGCTTTTTTTTTTTTTTTTGCTTTTAAAACCCTGCTTTGGTTTGGATGTGGTTTGAAATTTGACCCCCAATGTGGCTGGGTTGGGAAGTGAGGCCTGGCAGAGGTGTTTGACTCCTGGAGTAGAGCCCTCATGAATGGCTTAGTCCCCTTGTAGTTCTTACTCTCTGGAGACTGGATTGGTTCTTAGAATACATGAGCTCGCAGGAGTGGGTTGTTGAAAAGCCAGGATGTCCCTGGGGTTTGGCCCCTCTTCTTCGCTTGTACCTGCTTCTCCCTGACCTTCTCCACCGTATTTTGATGCAGCACAGAAGCCCTCGTCTCAAGCCAAGTAGATGCTGGTGCCATGCTTCTTGTATGACCTTAAACATGAGCTAAATACACCTCTTTTTTCCATAAATTACCCAGCCTCAGTTATTCCCTTATAGCAAAACAAAACAGACTGAGACAAACACTTATTGAATAAAGCTGGATATCAAGCTGACTGATTTAATCTCTTTTAACAAGCTCCTATTCACTCGTCCACTTGGGAATTTTGAATCTGAAAGGTGCAAGTATTGTATGTATAATATGATACACTCTTTCAAAAAAACAATTTGTACAAACTCCAACACTATTTTCTTTCCATGCATTTAGTAGCAGCATCTGGGAAATATTTGGCTTGAATTAGCTATGACTTTAGTGTCTACTGAATTTCTGACAAGCACCCTTTTCATTTTTAGGATCTCTCTTTTTTTTTGGTCCCAAACCAGTCTATTAATTTTTGACATTTTAATTTCTGGGTCTACAATGAATAAGTTGTATTTTCTAGGATGTACACATTGTACCTGTAGCATCACAAATAAGTGAATATATGCCTCTACTTGAAAGGAATTATGAAAAAATAAATATGCAACCCCAAAGGGAAGCCTGTAGTAAAGAAGTATGTTGAACTTGGGTTGTGTGAGCTTTCACATGCCCCTGGATCCTCTCATTCATTCAGAGCACAGAGAACAGACCTAGCAGACAACAGTCCATAACAACTCCAGTAATGAGTGTTCAAAGGTTAGGGAATATGGTGGGAATGCTAGCACTGGACAGCCAGCTTCTGGAAAGGAAAGACCTCACCTTGCTAACTCCTCAATACTTGATAACATAGGGTAGCATGTAGTAGGTATCCATAAATCTTTATTGGACTTGACTTTGACTAATGGTTAGGAATATTTGCTTTCTCTGTGTCTGATCTTAAAAAGCAGGATAATTGGTTGTTATGTAAATTATAATTTACCCTCTTTCTTCCCCTCCAATATATTTCACTGGTAAAAAGAAATAATAAGAAGAAAAAGCAAGTTTTTCATAAAATTAGTTCAGTTTATTTCATGTTAAGCCCTTTATCTATCTACCATGCATCTTTTCCTAATTTGGTAAATAATACATTTCAGAAAACATTTTCTTAACTTGGTTTTAGTGTTAGTTAATGCTTCTAAAACAGCGGTTCTCAACCTGTGGGTCGCAACCCCTTTGGGGGGTCTCCTGCACATCAGATGTTTACATTACGATTCATAACAGTAGCAAAATTACAGTTATGAGTAGTAACAAAAATAATTTTATGGTTGGGGGTCACCACAACATGAGGAACTGTATTAAGGGGTGGCAGCGTTAGGAAGGTGAGAACCACTGTTCTAAAATGTCCCATTTCACTATCAAAAGTCGGACGTTTCTTGGTGGGAGCAGTGGTTTATTGAGGAGGGGGAGTTCCTTTAAGGCTAGTAATACTTTGGAATCCCCAGGGATGGTCCATGACAGAAGAGATTAGAATTCTGAAGTGACACCCTTCAAACCACAAGTAGCTAGTGTATCATCTGAGTCATAGTCATCAACCAGGTCAATCTGAACATGAAAAGGAGGGAAAAAAAGGGCAGAAATCCTTATAAAAGTCCAATGTACCCAGTAAAAAATTATTCAGTCATGCTGTAGAATTTTGAGATGCCACCCATTAGAATATTTCCATATCTAAAATTCCAAAGAGGCTGCATATCAAGTGCCTCCTATCATAAACTTTCCTCCATTATATTATTTATTTTTATATAGTTTTTTGAACACATATTCTTTAGGTTGGTTCTTACTATCTTCCTTGGTGTCCCCCCCCCCGAAAAGGTTTTCCTAACATCCCAAGCTTCTCACTAAGATACTTTGTATAATTGTCTTCACTTGCAGTATAATATGAAGAACTGAATCTACCTGAAAAGCATAAGCCATCAAATCGTTTGTTGGAGACGATCTGTGTAAATGATAGATCTGAATGGGCTTACAGGTCACAGCCGTGCGCCTTAGTCATTGAAGGGATCCTAGAAGGAGAAATTGTAGAGAGTGATAAAAATTCAGAGATGATCACATGAAATCATTTTTCATTCATAAATAACTTAATAATTGGCATTTATGAGAATAAGTGAGTTGTTCAGGCTATTAACTGAGGAGAATCTTCTCTGTATTCTGCACGATGGCCCAGTCTTGGCTGACCCGTTGCCTAGCCATGACTGTACCACCCATTTTTTGCTGCTGTCACTGCCCCTGTTCTAGACTTAGCTTTCATGTTTTGTATCACCTTTTGCTCTCACAAGCCAAAGTCCTCCTCATGTAAGAAATATAGTGTAATGAATAAAATTCAGGTTGGTGAGCCCTGCATTTATAAGCCAACTCTATAGATTTCTAGCAGTAGGATTTGGGGCAAGTTACTTAATAGGCTCCCTCCCCACCCCTCCACCCAAAGCCATTTTCCTCTCTAAAATGTAGGTAGTAAGACTGACCTGGAATTGTAAAGATTAGATGGAAAAACATAATGCTAAGTTGCCAGCATAACGTTGGCACATAACGAATGAGCAAATGGCGTTGTCCTCCTGCAGAAGGGCCTACCAGGAGAAAAGACTCAAACGTGAGTCCTGGCTCCACATTTACGAGCTGCCCACTGTGGGAATTCTTCTAGGACTTAAACTTTTTCTCTCTTAGCCTTAGTTTCTTCATTTGTAAAATGGGCATAATATTCCTTAACCTACCTCTCCAAGTAGTTTAAAGGAAATAGTTTTGTGAACTTCTTTATAAAAACTATGAGATATTAAAATGCTATTCATGCTAAGCGTGGTGACTCACACCTGCAATCCTAGTACTTCGGGATACTGAGGCAGGTGGATCACTTGAGCTTGAGTTTTGAGACCAGCCTGAGCCAGAGCAAGACTGAGTCTCCACTAAAAATAGACAAACTAGCTGAGTGTTGTGGCGGGCACCTGTAGTCCCAATTACTTGGGATGCTGAAGCAAGAGAATCGCTTGAGCCCAAGAGTCTGAGGTTGCTGTGAGCTACCACACTATGGCACTCTACTGAGGGTGACAGAGTGAGACTCTGTCTCCAAAAAAGATGTTATTCATGTATTTACAAAGTTTGTAGATGGCATGGCACTGTACCCAGAACACTAGAGTGATACTCTGTCTCAAAATAAAACAAATATTTGTTTATATATTTACAAAGTTTGTGGGACTAATATTTTCAACAGGAGCTCAATGGTTCCTTTTCTTTTTTTTTTTTATTGTTGGGGATTAATTGTTCCTTTTCTTTCCCCTAAATGACTCATTTGGCGCTTGGTAAGCACTATCTTGTAGGTTGTCCGTGTGTGTGTGTGTGTGTGTGTGTGTGTGTGTGTGTGTGTGTGTCCATCCTCACCTCTGTTCTTATCTCTTCAAGAGTAAGGATTCTATTTTAAACCTGGTAGCTTCATGCTCAGAGCTCCCAGGAGGGCCTGAAGGGGAATCCTCCCTGGGGCGTCAAACTAAGGGTGAGAAGGGCCAGGCTGGTCTAGCCATAGAAGAGGAAGAAAAACAAAAATCTTGATGACATGGAGAAATTCAGAGATACCGAGGACCTTTGAGGGGCTTCCATGGACTTGCCTTGATCCTGGTGAAGAAGACGGCCTGTAAGACTAGGGAAAATGAGAGGGAGTTGGGATCTTGGGAAGGTACAGATCAAAGTCCTGTTAATGCAAAAGCCATTCACGCTTCTTTCTGAGTGATGAATAAAGACCATGTCTTCTTAATTTTTGAAAATCCCAGTGTCTATCAGAATAACTGGCATAGAGTTGACACAAAGAACTGTTTCTTGACTCTGAGATGAATAGAAAATATTTTGTGGTATTATTTATTTATGTTATATACTAATAGCATATATAATAACATATATAATATAATAATTACAACAACAGAATTTATTAATTCCTTTCATCCTATGTTCATAACTTAGTACATTATTTTATTTAATACCAAGAACAGCCTTGCTAGGTAGAAACTATGATTATCCCTGTATTAGAGATAAAAAGCCAGAGCTTTGGAAGGAAGTTCTTCAACACTGCTGTCTGACATAGAGTACTGAATTACATAAGGGAAAATCAAATAATTGTAGGAGAGAACTGAGGGTCTAACTGAAGGGAGACCATGTGAGTTTGAGCCGAAGCTCTCAACATAATTACACGTTCACCTCCGCAACGCTCTGCAACTCCGAGCAGTTGATTGAATTCACCTGCATTTAAATACAAGACAAAGAGCATCCTTTTGGTGCCCCATGTTGGACTTAATGGCTATGAATTATGTAAAAAAGGGGGCAAGTTTTCGAATGGAAATAGGAACAGCTGAGATGTATTCTTCACCCTAGTGTGGACAAGGAATTGTCATTGGCCCTTGAGTATTTGAAAAATTTCACTCCACCCTCTCTAGCTAAATTACTTGGCTTCTGGCCTGCATGATCTTAACTTCATTCAGGAAATACTGGTTAAAGAGGACTCGGGAGGGGCCCTTTGGAGGCTGGTGAGCCTGACAACTTATGCAGCCTGCATTTACACGGCTGAGTTATTATCTGACTAATGCGTATAGGGGGCAGAAGAGGAGAGAGGAATCCTTCCTGAGCACAGAGCTGGGCCAGCTGGATGGGGGTGCTTCAGGTATTCAGCAAAGAATGATCGTATCATCTGCCTCTCATGTAACCTGGACGGGGCAAGTATAGGCGCTGTGAAAGCCAGGTGGGGTCTGGGAAAAGCAGGAGGGTCTGCGCTATCCTCGCCTACCTGGGTACAACCGAAGAGACACCACATTGGTCTGGGATACAGCTTGATAGTAGGATTTTTGAAAGTGCCCTGGTTGATTCTAATGCACAATCAAGTTGAGAACCACTGTTTAGGAAGCAGAGTGCCTGAATTATAAAATAAAAAGAAACTGCTTTGGGGAAAGGGTCTCCGTCTTTTTTCTTTAGAGCCAGCAAGGGAACTAGTCCTAGTGATAGGAAGTGGCAGAAAGGCAATGGGAGCTCAAAGAGAAGAAGACTAAAGCTTTATACTGAAATGGGCGTGGCATAGGGGGTACAGCAACCTCTGATGCTGGAGGGGATCAGGAGAAGGTGGACAACTACGGACTAGGAAGTCAAAGAGACCAGCGGTGGCCAGATAGTGCCAGGAGGGCCACTGCAACCTGGAGCCCCTTCCCCTTCACTCGGAGCAGCTCTTCTTTCTTTTTCTATATTGGGTTTCCCCAGAGCACTTCCTTTGAAGAGTCTGCTTAAAAAAAAAGAAAGTTTTAAAACCACGGAACTAGTTGACCTTTATGGCTGTTACCAACGCTAAAGTTCTAAAGTATTAAATCTTCTTTGATGTATTCTAAGAACTCAGCTACTAATAGATCCATTTTTCCAAAGGCTGGGTGGGAAGGAGTTCTCCTAGCTGAGGGCAGGGGCAGGAGCCCTCAACCCTGTCTGGATTTGGATCCACTGGGGCGCTTTAATAAATGCCCCACCCCCAAACCAATGAAGTCAGTCTCTGGGGATGGTGCCTCAGACGTATTCATGAAATATGGCAGTTAAGAGCCATGGCAGTGCAGTGAGAAGAAGTCTTTTGTATACACTGAGGCCAAACATGTTAGACAACCACCAACACAGTGGTTTATAAACATCAGGTGTGTCAGAATCACCTGGAAGACTTGTTCAAACACAGATTGCTGGGCCCCACCCCTCCAGTTTCTGATTTAGTAGGTCTGGGATAGGACTAATAATGTGCATTTTAGAAAGTTCCAGGTGATGCAGATGCTGCTGCTCTGGGCATCACACTTTGAGAACCACAGCTTTAACAAAAGTGATTAACTTTCAACCTTAAAAAGAACCTCCTGGCCAGCCCTGGTGGCTCACGCCTATAATCCCAGCACTCTGGGAGGCCTGGACAGGTGAATTACCTGAGCTCAGGAGTTGGAGACCAGCCTGAGCAACAGTGAGACCTCCTTTTCTAAAAAAGCTCGCTGGGCATTGTGGTAGGTGCTTGTAGCCCCAGCTACTTGGAAAGCTGAGGATGATTTGAGCCCAAGAGTTTGAGGTTGCTGTGAGCTATGACGCCATAGCACTCTACTGAGGGCGGGCCACAAAGTGAGACTCTTCTCATTTTATTTATTTATTTATTTATTTATTTATTTATTTATTTATTTATTTATTTATTTTGAGACAGAGCCTCAAGCTGTCACTCTTGGTAGAGTGCTGTGGCATCACAGCTCGCAGCAACCTCCAACTCCTAGGCTCAAGCGAGTCTCCTGCCTCCGCCTCCCAAGTAGCTGGGACTACAGGCACCCGCCACAACGCCTGGCCATTTTTTGGTTGTAGCCGTCATTGTTGTTTGGCAGGCCC